>LYUA01003343.1:55613-79983 GCA_002093875.1 Calopteryx splendens
CGGGGGGGGGGGGATGCGGCCGTCGCCCGCACCCTGCCTTGGAGAAGGTTACGAAATCCTGAAGTGGAAAAGCCTTACCGCGGCGAGTTGCGTTTCTTCGCCGACGTCCGTCTCGTACCGCCACTGCGCGGCCACGTTCCGGGTGCACTGTTCCGAAGCCAAAGCGTCCACTTGCCGGAGGAGGGCCCTCACTCCCCCGGGGCCCACGCGCGGGGCGTCCGCTGCCTCGGCCGCCACCGAGGCCGAAAGCAGCAGGAGCGCCGTCCGATACATGATAGCACTCACCTGCCGAGACATCGCATCGAACAATGAACGCCTTCCGCGGACGCGAGCGGGGGACACGGCCGTGGGAGTCACCCCGTCGTCTTCCCTTCCCGCTGCTGTCCCCTCCACACGCACGCACGCACCCCCTTCCTGCCCCCCCCCTCCTCCGCCTACCGCGCCTCTTCCCTCCGCGCCCGACCTCCACCCACCCAAGGCGGCCACACTTATCACTCGCCTCTAAGGACATTTCGGGCGCATAAAACGTTAAGGACAGGCAAACGGCGAAGAAGCGATTTCACCCTTAATGGGGAGAGAGGCGGAGTGGAGGGGGTGGGAAATGGGGTAAAGGAAGGGGAGTAGTGGAGGGAAGGGAAAAATCAGTATAGTGAGGAGAGGTGGACTATGAACGAAAGTTAGGAGTGGCGGATAACGGGTGCTGTCTCTCTAGGACGGAGAGGGTGAGAGCCCTTGGGGGGGAGGGGGGGGTATTTATTTTCCCCGACTTTAATATTCCTGAAATTCCAGCCTCTGGCAGCATTTTGACCGTGAAAATCAAAAAGAAAATGCGTTTTACGTTTTTCATTCTAACATGAGCATTATGTAATTAATCACTCCAGATGCGGAAACTAATCTAAATTCCGAGATGCAATCTACGGGGGTCACGGGGGTGTGGTCCTAAGGACAATATCATGGATAGTGTTTGAATCTCTGCAAACGGAATGCGCTTCTATCCACTGCTAATATGATGCATGTGGTATCCTCCTAATTCAGTAGTTCTCCAATCCACAGGGGCCAAAGGTGTGGAGAATTAGAATGCCGCCCCGATACACCTAGGATCGATAAATGTTGTTGATATACCACATGAGAGACCTTAAGAACGATGTTCTTGATGAATTCTATTCATATGTTACGGATCAGTATCGTTCGTGGGGGATAACGATACCTAACATCGTGTAGTAACCTGTGAGGGCTCGTTTCGCACTCCACCCCCGTGTCGTTGGTTGAAAGAAATCGAAATGAATTCCCCATCGAAAACTGTGGAGGTGAATACCTAACTGATAACTTGCTTGAATTATACCCTGATACTTGAAGATACCCTGATATTGGCGATCTCGATGTACGTTTTAACCGTATTTCCAATATGAGGTTATCGATGTACTCGTTTTCAGCCATGTCGACATATTATTATCAACACCTCGTGTAAAGAAATCGAGAATCGATGTTTGGAATTAAATATCACACAACCTTTATGCATCAAGAATTATCCTAGCATTATTTATTTATTTAATTTTGGGTTTATTGTTTTCGAGTAACCCCGAAACTTTATAAATAAGGAACAAAAAATAAAATACAGAACACACGAGCTGTTTATCCTTTTTTTCATGAATTTTTCAAACGCAGAATCACTTGGTAGTTTTTACTTGTCCTGAAAAATACTCTTTCGTGATAGTTCTGTAATTTTAGCTGTGCGAATTTTTTTTGTTTATGAAATAGCATTTGTTGATAAAAATAGGGAGAAAGAAGAAATTCTTAAGGCTTTAGGGATGAAAGGCTGTATCACGGCTAGGCACGTAATAAGTTCGTTGCTGAAAGGCATCGTAGAGAAGAAAGTGATTTCGCTATTATTTGCGTTGTGATTTGCTTTGAGAGCTTTGAATTTTTCAGAAATGTGTTATGCATCCTTACATAAAAAAATCCTGGGCATTCATGCTATTCCATTTCGAAGCCAATTTGCCACAGCGTCATTCAAATGCCAATGTAATTCATAGTCCATACGATAGAGGCACTTAGTTATGGAAGCTATGATTAGATGATCGAATAAGAATACTCACAGCTATTTTGCATGCTTTGACGTAACTTTGACAATAATAAAGTAGTTTTTGGTCAAGCATTATAGATGGTAAAGTTAAGATTACGACTTTATATACTCGTGAAATCTCTTTCAATGTCAAATTTTACTCCCAAATCTAAGTAGATTTGGGCGCATGATCGTAAATAATGAAAATGCCCTTGACGAGCACATTTTTTCATTCGTTGCCTGGCATTGTTATTTAATATTTGGAAACTGTTGCAGCATCAGAATCGCCCTTTCATCTAAGAATAATACCAGTTGTAAATCACTCAAGTTTAGTTTAGGCCATCCAAATCTTCTAGATATATTACTATATATTTAATTAAAACTAAGATGTGTAGTCACCAAGAAAATTTATATCAGTGTCACAATAAAATATTTAGCCAATATCTATATGCTGATATGTGTAAATTTAAGTCTAGATATGTTTAGGGAAATACGAGAAGAATATATTCAGAAGTAAAATTCGGGTAGGACGCACCCCGAGAAATATCGGGACACGGAACGGTGAGTTATCAAAAGGGAGACGACATAATGGAGATTTAATCGATTAATTGATTCTTTTATGCATAGTTCATGAGTGGTTAGCTATGGTAGCCGAGTTCAACGGCCTAAATCGTGTCTCAAACAAATGTGGGACCTTATGCATGAGCATGAATTCGACGGTTTCAAACTCGAAAACACGTTGGGAAGACGGTACTTGGTAAGTCTTCTAATTTGTTTTTCTACACAACTATCATGAACATCGTACAGGACAGTGGAATTCCATCTGTGATGAAACTTATACGAAAGTGAAATTATTCGTAAACATGTTGGCATGCTCAGTGGTTTCTGAAGCCACAGTTAGAATGGTTCATCATCATTAATTACATCAGTATTATCGATAGCATCAGTAGCCAGCAATCCTCGGCGCATCTCTCCACTCAACTCTCCTATCAGTGGATCCGCACATTTTTCTTCTCTCTCTCTCTCTTTTGTATTACCGAAATCGTACCGCATTTTGGTGTCTTCTTCCGTAATTCTGAACTTTTGCCCACTAAGATAGCCAACAGCGAACTGTAGTGCCTCAAAATTGGCTCCCCCCGAGTTAACCCCTTCTCCTTCTCACTCTCTTCCACTGGTTTCTTTCTTCGATCATTCCTTAATTGCAATTGCTTGCGGAGTTGTGAGTACTGCACCTTACCGCACTTGTCTGTAATCAATCCAATTTCTCATTACTACAAGATATGCTATCTTCGCATTTTGCATACTTTTCTCTGTACTGTTTCCGTGGAATCTTTGAGCTTTTATTTACAAGGTAAACACATAATAATGCCAGGGAAAAGGAAATTACCGTCTTTCACTATTGAAAATATTTATGTATTGTTAATTCACTAAAATCTTGGTATGGATGTTCGTGCACTACGTCTGAATAAGTATCAAAGATTTTCTTGACCTCAGTTGAATAGTAGATCCGTATTTAAAGAGTGAAGTTATGATCTGCATGCTCAATTTGCGTATTAAATTTTCATTATGGATGCTGATGGCGAGTGCGCGTTTAACAATGGCTCCCTGCTCATGTCAACAATAAGCGATGCAATTTTGATTACTTGATACTCTTCCATAGTTCCACGATTGTCCTGGCTTCTCCCATCTGAAGATTCTGATTCTATTATATTATGAATGTAGATTCTGGGTCTATTATAAATAGTCCTGACTATCCCATGTTTATAATCGATTTAGTGTAATATTGGCGTTTTCATTTTTGTAATACGATCATCAACACACTGTTTTCTTTAGAAAGATTTTTTTTATTATTCCGCGAGTTGAACTCAGTGGTAAGAACAAATTACGTATTATCAGTGACGATTGCACTCTCTTATTCCACTACGCATCTAAACTAGTGTAAAGGTTAGATAAAACTTGTAGTATATACATGATAAATAAACGGCAGTTACTACCGAAGCCGTATCCCATTAAGGCATTTAAATGTAATTATTCTAATCCTTCCGTTATTTCATAAAATTTGAGCTTTTATTTTACCGATCTCTGAGGTACCTTCTAACAGTAGCAGCAAACATAGCTGTATATAAGTTTATAACTTCGGTGAGTCTCCACATTATTTCAAATTAGTTAGGCAGGTCCTGTCCGAGGCCTGCTTGTTTTAAAAGTGTGATCACCAGGTATTTTATCTCCTTTTTTATTTTTGTTTGAGAAATACCATACACTTATCACTTAAATAACCCAAAATATAGTCTGGAGTTATTACTAAGTAAGCACTAATGATGCATGGTGGATCCGAAACAGTTGTAGATATGTCAGTGGAAATACGACCGTGCATTGCGGGCTGCGTGTACCCAAAGGATACTTATAATCTCATCAATGGCATTGAGATCTAGGGGACTTATTTTCTGTGTACTTGTTTTGATGAGCATGAAAGCGGGTTTTTCGCAAGGGGTACAATATAGCAGAGTAAATTGCAGCTTGAAAGGTCTGTATTGAACTTTGATCATATAACAATGATTCCCAGCTAATATCAGGAATAAATATGATACATGGATTGCTTGAGCTCTTGTAGCCCGCTATCCTGAGGCTCAAGAGACGTCCGCTAGACAATAAAAGTCTATTTACATCGTATGAACAAGTAATTTGGTCCTTCAGTGCACATTTGCCAAGTTTAAAAAATAAAAATGACTTTACAGCAGTGAGTAAGTATAATTGTGCTAAATTGAAAAAAGCAATTTGACGCTTTTGTCGGAAAATGAATGTACCCTACCTATGTCAATTCTAATTTAATTATTGTTAACAATAATAGTAGCGTGCGGTATGTTTCGAGATTGAAAATCATTTATCCTATTATTTTAACAATCCTTGCCGATTTTAATCGACGTGGAATACATTCATTGATTTGAATACCCAAAGTGACATTATAGTCGTCACTTATTAGATATTACTTCATTTTATGTTAATAACATTGGTGAACTTTACTGAGGTAATTCATTTAAAAACCTAAAACGCTTAAAAGCTTTGAAATATGTAGCGTTTTGAACTCAACCAGCACATTTTGAAGAGGCTGAAATATATAAAATATCCATTGGTATATTAAATATAATTCTAGACTTGCCTGATAGTAATATTATTTAGCAATGTTTACATGGAACAATAAAATAAATTAGATGTTACATCAATCTGAGTGATACACTAGCCATGTTATAATAATCCTATTATAAATTAGGAATCCATAGTTATTATTCCAGCATCTGATAACATTTATCTGCTAAATTATCGTATACACGTATCGCCTATATGTTAGGCATGGGGCGCGATGATCCAGTGGGTAGATCGCTGAGCTACTAACCGGGTTCGATTTCGGGTGACGCCTCTGGGCACCCTCAGCTTCACCCGAGCTGTTTACCATTTTTCGGGTATCACGTCACCCTGGGAAATCATAGGCGGTACAGGGAAAGGAACTAGCCACCCTTATTACCCTGTTGTGTGAATTCCACATACCGTTGGGTATAGTATTGGGTGAGCTCTACCATACCGACCTTCGGATTTATTACTGTGATTGGTTATACGTTAGGTATGATTTTTGATGCCTTCTTCGTGAAAACTCTTAATTTCAATAGCAGAGAAAGGGAAAATCAACTAAACATCCACCGTATTCGTTAGCTAATATTAGCTACCTCCAAAGGGTCAACATACTAGTATAACCACCATTGATGTAAAAGTGTAAATATTTTTATAGATTATTGATACCTACATTCTCCAACTTTGGCGTAGCTAGTAATTTTTCTGGGAGTCATGGTCCTCATCCCGAGGAAATTGAAAAGTCTATTGGAGCAGTCTTGTCTTCTCTTTTAGGTAAGCTTTATGTTGAATTAATCGGTCAACTATTATAAACATAATTTATTGAAGACTATAGAAGCAATTTTATTTCAAAATATATTGAATTTAAATTAGCGTAAATTGACGGTTTCTATTCGCAAAAACGTCCATTACTTATGTTGTCACTTTTTGCTTGATGAAAAGGCTGAACCTGGCCAAATTTGAGGACCTATTTTGAGTCGTTCTGCTTCAGAGTCAACTCCTGTTTTGTTTCAAAGTGGAAAAACCTCTTTCACGAACTTTTGAGCTAAAATGTTGGCTTACACCAACTTGCTGTACTTTGTAGAGAGAAGGAGTTAATTCTCTCTTCGCATCTGGTTTCAGCACAGACAACTCTTGAGGTCTTTGCTTTTGTTAATGAGCATATTTGTTACTGCCAAGGTCTTGGTCTTCAGAGAAGAATTCTCGATTTATTTGACGTTTTTATAATAGCATATAAAACCTTTAATGGTATTTAAATCTAGCTGCAGAAATTAATCAATTGATTGTGTCGTATAAAACTGTTGTACCTCGTTTTAAGTTATTTATAATACTGCCCATTGCTTGGCAATAAACGTTGATTTTCCAGTATTGGGAAAGCCTTATATCTGATGATAGCTCTAACAAATTATTTTTACCAATAGTTGATTCCGTCAGGTAGTGATATATACTAACCGGCTATCTTATTTTCTCGGAGACTCGAACTGGTTCCAAGGGAATTTCGTGTTTTTTTGTAAATTTCTCGAGTTCCTTCCACAAGTAATCAGAGCATTTTCTATTCTCTTCCAAAATAGCTATGGGGATTGAGATTAATTCTCTCGCAAGAGTTACGTCTTTACTCCGAAATAACCTACTCAACAAATATATGATTAATGTCACTGAGTAAAACACGAACGGATTGACGACGCAGTTTTCTTTTTTGATGCAAGTTGAAAATCCACAGAGCTTCCACTGGGTTCTCGTCGTAATTTATTCTTGAGTAACATCATTGTTTATATTATAATCTTAATATAGCTTTACAGTTTTAAATACGGCAGCTTATCCTAGTTCTGCACAAAACAGGTAGGTAATGCAAAACTGAAACTCTCATGCTGAAATATATTACTTGCACAGGTCGATCAGTCGCAGATATGTAATATTTCTGTTTCGCACATGTTTAAATTACATTGCAGGGCTCATTTGTAGTTCAGAAAAGGCTTAATTATAAGATTCTCTTACTTTTTTAGTGGGTTGGGGTATTACTTTTGGGAAATGGTCAAATCGTGAAGCTTAAATGAATAAGTTTAAGTGAGTAAATTTTTATTTGAATTTTACAGTGATAGCTCAATATTTTCTCCTGAATATTGAATACGTCTTACGTTATGCACATATTTTCTTGTTGCAGAAAATAGTGAGGATATTTTTCCAATTTAGCAAGAAAATTAAATTATAATATTTCCTCTCGTGATTGCAACGCCGCAAGCGTTTCCTTGTCTAGCGCCTGAAACCGCTGAGATAGACTGTAATGAAAACCAATTTCATCTGCTAATTAACAAGGATTGGGGGGGGGGACTACCATTCTTATCTTCTCAAAAGGCACACTGCCAGGAGGCAAGAATGAACAAGGCAACAAGGAATGCTGCCACCAGTATTCCTCGTTGGCTCTAATCGTTCACAATACGGTTGGCGACGAATCACGTGAGTTTGAGCGTCATCATTTCTGACAATCGTTTCAGTCATCGAGAAAGTGATCATTTTATGCACCCACGGAATATGCTTGTGCTATCTCATGAGCTGAAAGAGATAAAGGAGTGGAAACTTTTTTTCTGTGAGGTTGAACTTGATAGTAAATCCATAAAAATGTTTGTAACACTTGCAAGTTATGTTCTTGAGTGGGGAAAATTATTTTATCTGGAAAATAAATGCATTTCGCGGAGTCATCGACGCGTTGTAAAAGGTCAGCCAATACCGTTGCGAAATCCTAGCAATTCCAATGCTTTTCATAGCTTAAAAAATTCTAACAAAAATAATAAAAAAGTTTTTAAAATAGTAACAAATATAATTGTGATTGATACCGTCGACGAATATGAGAAAATAACTGAGTTCTCTTAATCCGCTTTTTTGTGTTGAGCTGAATCCGCCAGCGAAAAAGAAATTCAATTAGGGCATGAGATACCACTATTTAACCCTTTTCATAAATTAATTTCAACTAGGTACTGTTATCAATGCAAAAGAGCATAACTAGTGGGGGTGGTTTTCCTTCGCCACAAACAATGCATGCCCTGACATTCTGCGGCGTGATCTTCAATCCCTAAACCAATTGTTGGCAAACTGCATCTAAGTAAACCGCGTCAGGACGACCGGCGAAATCAAAATGTTGTAAAATCCATTGGGATACTGTCGACTTCCGCGGCCCGGCGTGGAATGTATATCCTTCCTGGGTATACTGCCGTATTGATTTACATCATAGAGCAATACCTCAGTTGGACAACAAATTTCGTTTCTTTCCTAGTCTGGGCTAGAGCTAATAGTGAGGAGGGATCCGGTGGTTTCCATGCGTATGGCCTAAGAGAAGTTTGGACGGGCTTTCCACTGGGTCATGGTTTCCATTGCCGACGTTGATATATACAACTCGTCCTTTGTCTTCAGACCGCTGCGTGACGACTGAAACGTGGACGAGTTGGACATCGACACGTAGGTAAGGGAAACCCTGACCCAGTGCTGAACCCGAGAAAATTTCACTCAAAATTAATAGATTAAAACATCTATAAAAATAGATTAAGTGAACCTGATACGCTACCGGAGTGGGAATAATGAAAACGGTGTGAACTGAGTTGGAAATTCAGAACGGAGTAATAAAAAAGAAAAATGACTACTAAGAAAATAGAGTACAAAGAAAGGGAAAACTTTTCCTCGGGTATTTCGCAACCAAAAGAGGAGTAGGAAGAATAGTGACTCATTACAACAGTAGGTAGAGGTAATTATAGTATTTTATCTTCTTGATGTTAGTGACAGATTTGTAAGGGTATTGTTTTACGTCGTCTGTCATTACCATTTTGAGCATCCTATATTTTAAAAGTCATTATTCCGTACCTCGAATAGTGTGGAAACAAAACACTTGCTAGGAAACCATATGGGTTATGAGTAGTACTAATGAGATGCTGAAATATACGCTCAAAATCAATTCCCCTGAGGATTTTCTTAGCGAAATGTTCACACCCGAAATTATTTCGGCTCTATACTAGCATGGTAAATTTCACGATATATATTAAGCAAACACATCAAAGCTCCCAGTGACGTCCTTCGCCACCCAATCGTCCCTCGTATTGTGTCGATGTAAAAGTCATTTCCTATGAATATTATTGGGATTGAAACAGACTGGGACTAACTTTCGCGTTCAGGTTCGACTTATTTAAAAGCTGTTCAGAGATATAGTAGAAAATTATGATTCCTGCGTGAAGAAAATACGAGTTAGTGGTTGCTAGCGATGACGGAGGATAATTTAGACCAGTTACTGATACCAATTTGAGTCCATATCGAATTTCTCTGTTATTTATTATCCTCCCTCATTACTTCACATATCATATGCTTGTGTCTAAATTCCTCTTATTCCACAGCCTTTTTTCGTCCATGTAAGATCTTAATCCAGCATCATAGCATACACCGAGAACGGCAGGTGTAGAATTATATTACTCTAGAACGTATCAAAAAGGAGTCAAGGGATAATATTTCTCGGCATTATCTTTTTTATTGGTGGTAGCAGCCTTTGATTTAAATATTTTTTGGATCATTATTACTACCTGGCCTTTCATGACGCATATAGTCTGTTATTGCCGGTATCTTCATTTTTTTTCATTCTTCATTTCTCGATCACTACGAGGAACATAAAGCTTGGGCAGTTATTAGGGCACTTTAGATCTTACTAATCACCGGATATGCATGGATGGGCATTAATTAAATATTTTAATTGAGAAGTGAAAATTGGTGTTTGATGGGAAATTATCCTGTAAAATCTTCACTAAATGGAATGCGCAAAAGTATTTGTTTTGTAAATGAAGTCCCATTTTGGTAATTTAACTGAAAAGAATCAAACTAGAAGAAAAATTCCTGCTTGAATCTACGATAGTTGATATAAATGTGTGTCCTGTGCCTATTTCTCTCTTTTTGAAGTAAATCATGACATCGGAGTGCACAGTAAATAAGGTTGCAGATGTCCCTGATGCAACGTAAATCGGGCTATTATTTTCTGTCTTATAGCCCATCTTTGGGAATATAACTCGTTAGTCTGAATTGCGTCTCAAAAAAAACGTAAAACTCTCTACAAGGTGACCTTGTCGCTCGCCGTAGAAAGTGACGGACAATAAGACCTTATTATCACAGCTTATTTTTCACAAGAATTTTAGGAGCAACATATTTCGGCATCTCCCATTAAATGACAGTTATTCCCCCCCGGGGCTGGGGGGAATGATTTTCGGGTAATAAAGTGAGAAGTCAGATTAGCAAGGAATATCAAGCCCCATCCCCTCATCCCTTCACGGTGCTCATTGAAAATGTTGACCTTAAATCCAATTTTCATCGTGATTTGTATGAAAATTCATTCACCTTTGGCGGTTTTGTGGGTCTCCGATTTCGAAATGGATTCGATGAGTAGGATATTCAAAGTGGGTGAACGTATATACAGAAATTGAAAAGCAGTTTTCATAATTAAAGTTGATATTTCCTTTCCCGAATTTCATATTCTGTAAACTTTGTTTTCTTCGCAGTCGGTCATTGCAAAAACTACATATGAAGGAGAACCCTGAATGAGATATATATTGGGTTTGGTGGATTAGTGTGTCATGTTAGAGATCTTAATAAACGATATGTTCATGCCTCTAAAGATACTTAAAGGGCTTAAGAGCTTTAGTAAGTTATGGCATCAGGGCCAGAGGTTGAAGGGTAAACACTTCGTAGCATCAAAGAGTAAAGATACATGAAATGTATCTTTACTCTATGTTACATGCAAGGGTGACCAAAGAATGACACATTGTGACAACTTCCATCCAAGCAAGTGACAACTTCCATAGCCCTGATTCTTCATTTCGAACAGTCTTTCATTTCGACTTTCTTTTCTTGCTTAGAATGGCTCTGGGAGACATAAATGAAAAATATGTTGAGCGCCATCAGAAATCCTGGGCATCTTCGGGAAACATAATTTGGGCTGCCGCGGGGTTCAGCTAGCATTCGGTGACCCTCGAGGGATCCCGGGTGTGGTAGAATCCGTTTTTATGAACCCCCGCCCCCTTCCTTGTTATGCTGCGGTAAGCAACTGTAGCATATTTCTGTGCGCATGAATTCTCCGTCAGTTTTTCAATCTCCTGTCATTTTCGTTCAGTTAAGGCGCCAGGTTATGAATTTAGGACTTGTGGGGAATGTGTAGTGTAGTGTGTTGTTAAGCCTATAAAAAGAACCGCAACGCCAGAAATATTGAAAGAATTAGCAAAGTCACACATCTCAGTTTCATGGTCACCTGTGAAAGCAAAAAACGTGTTAATTAAGGGGTAAGTGTAACCACACAAAGCTTCGGGCCATGAGAAATCTGTTTTCGATAGCATAATAATCCATTGTCGATTATTTGAGGTAGTATTTTAATATCCTAAAATATGATACACAAATAATGATGCACATTTTTCTTTATGCAGTGAGAGAAAAAAAGGACTCTTAAAAGGGTTAGTGTTTCGGAAGCGATGGCTCAAATTTCTACAGATTATATATTGCTTAGTTTTGCTGAAATAGATATATGGTATTAGCAATTTGGAATTTTTTCTGCAAAAGTTCATAAAATGTCTAAATATCCATGGAAACAAAATAATCGTGTGTTCCAAATGTTGCAGAAACATGTGCTGCAAGTTTACTTGTAGTTTACCCTTCTAGAATGGATTTAGCCGCGAATTGGTCATTGCAAGGAAAAATGCCAGGAGGATGCGGAGAGGAGGGGTAATTAGGGACAAACAGTAGCTTCGAAGAGCCCGGGGGGTGTATTATTGTGAGAATGTAGGTGATGTGAACGGGCGAGGGCAGGGAGAGGGGTGGAGGGGGAGTTGTGTACGAGCAGCAAGCACACGAACGGGCAGCTTGGTTGGGGCGCGGAGGGAGAGGGGGCGTAGTAGGAGGAAGACGAGGAGTCTTCAGGGGAGGAAGGCGTGGAAAACGGAGGTCTGCCGAGTGAGGCGAGGCATTGTCGTCGCTAGAGATAGTGGGCCGCACTGGTGCCTCTTTTTCCCACCTGTTGCGCCACCAAGCACGCAACTTACCGTGGGAATGGAACCGCCTCGTTTTGCCATTTACGTTGCGCAAACTCACTTTTCCCCCAATGTCAAAGTGTAAGGTCTGGCGGGTGAGGGAGGTGGGGGTGGGGGACGGGGGTGAGGACGCCGCCTCCCACTCACTCTCACTCTCGCGACGCGGACGTCTTTCTGTCGGCACGTACTCGTCCCTCAGACATTTCGACGCCTCGCGTTCGCTGCAATGTCACTCGTGTATGACCACAGATTGCTGTGCCTTTAAAACTGCCAGTTCTAGTGTTTCCTACGCTGCAGTAGGCAGTTATGGACTCGGAGAATAGACACTACGATTTTGTGCGACTGCGTATTTAACCATATTTGCATAAACATTTCGGGGTTCGAAGAAATTTTTCTGTCACCAGTAAAATTAACCGAGAGTACATTTTAAGCTGGGTTTTTTAATGCTCAATTAATGTATAGTTTACTTGAAAATTTATGGAAACCATTTCGAAATTATTTTAAATGTCATTGTTTTGACATTCTTGTTAGTGAGCAAAGACGTTACTTTCATTTGTGGTAAAGAAATAATTTTCCATTGTTTTATTATTCCATCTAGGATATAGCTAACTATGTTTGCAGGTAACAGTACCGAATATTTTCAAAACAAAGAATGATTTTTTGTTTATGTAAATTTGCTTCCTTTCAGGACACTCGAACCAATACATATCCCATGAGAGCTAAATAAAGCAGAAACGCCGCGACCAACGTAGGATTTATTTGTTGAACACTTTATTCGTGCCGCGCTTTCTGCACTTATTCTTTATTTTTTTTAATATTTAACAAGTGTGTATGTGATGAAGGAGAGTTGTTTGTGTTGGACATGGTTACTGCCTACGTTATATTTTATCATGTCCATTATCTGTACGAATACTTGTGTAACATTTATTTGGTGATGGTCAAAGAGATTTTCTCATTGAATGTCTCCACTAATTTGTGCGTGCATGAGTATAAACTTCGAGGGCTATATTTTTCTGAAAGGATAAGAGAATTTGCTTTATTGAGTTTGAGAATTTCACGTAAAGTAGCTATCAAATTCGTTATCTTATTACACATCTGATTCAAAAATGTTAAACAATCCTTGCGTTGAATATGCTTACTCCTTTGGTTTTTACATTAAAACTTTCGGTATATATGATTAAAAAATAATACCAGGAACGTGACTAAACGAAAAACTCCGTATTGATATAAATCTAGGTACTGTTGAAAAAATGTCAACTTGGCGCATGAAATACTGGAGAAAAATGGAAAAAGTTTTATATCGCGGATGTATTGTAACTAATAACGGCGGTGAAATAAAAAATTACCCAAGCATATTAATCTATAGTAAATCGCCAGAATAAGTAAATAGTACATTCATACATTGACTTCAAGCCTTAAATATTCGGAATTTGGTTTTTCTTTATATGTATGGTGCAGATTCACTCTTGGCGATATCTGTCTACTCAATTTCTCAAAATATGAAATGAAGCCTTATTCTGGAGTAAATTTATTATAAATCATATTATTATTATTATTATTTTAAACATATGTTTCAACTCCATGGACGAGTGTGGTTCCTATGCCTACAGTGGAATATGAAAAAGTTGAGTCGGAGTATGCTGTCACAGCACAGAAACCCTACCATTATCTTTGAGATCTCTCAAGGCAGCATTCACCTCATTGTCCACGAAGTTTCTTTTGCTTTTTCCCGAAACTTGTCTCAAAATGTCTTTATAGCGCCCCAAAGCCTTGCATAATACTTAGTAATAGGTTGGACTCAATAGAGAATACACATTGTTTTTTCATTATAGTGAAGACCTAATCTCATAGTAAATCAGCTTGCTGGTTGTCGATTTAACTATGCTTGCTGTGTAAGAAGAGAATCTTTTATAAAACGTGTCTCTAAAAGGCTGCGTTCCTGCAAAGTGCTGGATGGAAACGATTACCTTTCTCGAGGCAATTTAGAGAGCATTTAGTCGTCTGATATTTGGTTACTTGAAGTAATTAATTGCTCAACTTCCATTTTTATAATTATTCGAAGCAGAAATAATTTAAGACGACTATTTTTCTATTCATAGCTATTGCACGATCAGATTATATCTCTTTACGTAGCTATTTTTGTGAAATTTCTTCGGTGCATAAAGTAATTGGATTTTTTTAATTATGAAAAAAGGTTTTATAAGCACATGAGGCGACCGAGGGAAGTTGCAAACTCATATTTAAAGAGATTACAAATGGTATTTATCTCTCAGTTAAGCAAATACCTACAAATAGCGACGTCGAGTAACATTAGCCTGATTGCATCTTACTTAGGACAGGATGACCGCGAGTAGTTAAAGTTTGCGGCATACTTGTAATCAATTTGGAGAATCCATCAAATGTGCCTTAATGATTCATATAATATAATGTTTCAACGGATAAAATGCCAGATCCTAAAATAATTCAAATAAGTAATCACGTTGAAGAAATAAGACGCTATATACTTTAATGAAATGAGGCCGGATGCCTTGATTTTCTGTACCCTCGAAGAAAATAGTTTATGAAAAATAAGTTGACCTATCCAGACGGTTTATCAAAACCAAATTACTCGATTGTGGTTTCACTACAAAAATGTTCGGAATTGTGTGTTGCGAAAAATATTTTTTAACACTAACGTTCGAAAAACCTATAGTCCATACAAAACGAGGCTGTATTTTATAATTTTGACACAAATAAAAATTCTTTGGCGAGCTCTGTGAGGAGGCATGCCATAATTTATGATGCATCCGGGATTTCCCCTTGACTACCCACCTGCGCACATCTACTCCACCCACACTAATTATTTGCGTCGCCAAATGTTCTCGGGTCGTTTCACACTAGCTCATAGCAAAAACGGGACCTCCGAGGCTGTTCCCAGCCGATGAAATCATCGATTAGTCTCTTTTTATGTGTCCAGTGCCTTCCATAGGCCAGCACAAAGCATTCTTTTCAGAGGGTCGTCCTCTTAAAGGGTGATTCTTCTCTGCCGTTTTCATGACACACTCTGCGACCCATTTTTTTCGCAGGAAAATCGTCCCAATATGGACTGGCAAATGTAAAAAAAGAATGGAGACACTCTTCCCACTCATCTGACGGTAGGGACAGCATTTAGTGGTGGTTCATCGTATGCCCATTCCCATCCAACCCTCCAAAATTTCGTAGGCCCACCCGCCTGGCAATTAGCTAACATTGCGGATTCAGAATGCACTCGATTACTTTGGTAATCGTAAGAAGCCTCTACTCTAATTCATACACCAGTCAAGTTTTTAAAACTACACCCACATAGACTATTGCCCTACTTGCCGCCGCCCTGATACATGGCAGGTGTTATCAATGATTGATTTTGACTGAATTTTTGTCTTTGAGAAGTTGTTACTTTCTGCTGCTGAGATCACAAATATTGAGAGGAAAAAAGGGCCCTTACATCACTTGATTGGACATTTTATTTCCCTCCAGATCGTATTTGCCCACCAATAAAAGGCAAGAATTATATCGCTGATGTCAGCATTCAACTCGTACGATCTGTATTTTTCTACTTGGTTTATTCTTGCTTGTAGTCTTCGTGCATGGACTGGCTTCCATCATAAATTTACAAATAATAATAATGTGATGCTTTTTGTTCACTCTAAACAATTTTTAACGAATAGTTGGTTTTCTTATTTTTCGTTTATTTAATAAATGAAATCTCCTCGCGCTGCGACACATATACAAGAGGTGTATTTACTATGTGCAACGACTAATGCAAAATGCGAGTAAGTTCTTAACTTTTTCATTCGAATATATAATTTCCACACAACTTTAATGAAACCATGTTTCTTCAAATGACTTCCTCCGACATTTAAAATGCGATTTTCATCCTGCTCAGAAAAATAAAAAAATATAAATTCCTTCCATAAAATTTATTTAAGTAATTAAGCAGTGTTCCAAAAATCTAATAGTACATAGTGTATGTAAATAAGTAGGAAATGCTACAGTACAACGCATACATATTTTCAATACTTCCATGACAGGTGGTAACATTTAAAAAGTCTTCATTCTTATTAATTTGACATAAAAGAATTTCAAAATGTGAAAATATATTTTGGTTGTTCTTTACTCTTTTGTGCAATAAAAGCTATTGATGCATAGAGGCACAATATTTAGGTCCTTAGTGCTAGACGACACTTTTCCAAAATTTCCTTACGAAGACGGGACTCACTTGGAAAACTCTTTAAAACTTCATGACAAATGTCAATAGCATCAGCATATCGCTTTGCTTTCATGTGGCATTGAGCCAATTTATATCCTACTGATAAGTTTATTTTCATCCCCATCTTCCAAGCATTCTCATAACTAGATGCTGCATCATTATAAGACTGTGCTTTCTCCATCACTTGCCCCAACAGTTCTAAAGCCTTTACACACGACTTATTATGTTGTAAGGTACGGTTAAGTAGTTCTGCAGCAGATTCATTTTTTCCTGACTGACAGTAGTGTTCAGCCAGCAGTAACCAAACACGTTCAAGATTATCTGCATCCTCAGGATTCCACTGATTGCGTGCAATTCGTTTTAAGTGATTTCTAGCCCGAGATCCCTGGCGCAACAAAATGTGAGCAGTTGCTAAGCCAAGTGTAACCCCTACATGATCAACTTTTGAATCTGAAGCGGATGCAATTGTTGACAGTTCCTTAACAGCGAGCTCCACATTTTGTTTCTCCCGTGATGCCAATAAAGTCATTATTTCCAGTAAATGGCAATGAAACTTTTGGTCCTTATTTTGACAAAACTTAAGTTGCTCTCCCAACAAATGTTTTACAGTTCCTATAGCTGCAGTGATCCCGCTATCTGCTGACCCCTCAATCACTAGCTTAGCACCATCACTTGAGGCACCACCAGGTAAACAATCACCATCAGGATACAAACATATTTCAACCATGTTACTAATGCATTGCCAGGACCACTCTGCATCTCTTTTGGCAAGATGAAAATGATGGAGTGCTGTTGCTGGATTCCTTGTGTACCACGAGTGAAGTCCTCTACAGTAAGCTAAACCAGTTGGTGTGCCTGTGTCCGAAGTACTGTCACCACATACCCTTGAAGGTACCTCTTCCAATCTCCCAGATCGACGCCTCACTTCAATCAATTTAGCAAGTGCTTTCCAATGGGTTGGATAATGCTCTATCAGCTGCTCCAAATGAAATGCAGCAGTGTCAAAATCCAAGCGACGGAATGCTAAATCAGCCATTGTCATGTAGGCTTGTTCATTTTTGGAACTTATTTTTAAAATTGATGAAGAGGTTAAGTGGCACTGTTCTTGATCACCAAATTTCAGATGCAAACTAGATAAAGCTTCCAAAGCTTCCAGACTTTCTGGATCATGGACAAGTGCATCTTTAAGGAAGTTTAGAGCTTCTTTGTAATTTCCTATGTCAGCATACAAGAGGGCAATTTTAATGCAAACTTCAACAACATCTTTTTTTTCTACATGTGCCCCTAATGGACTCTCAGATCTATGCATTATGGACAGCTGAATTTCAAGGGCTTCACGCAGTGCTGCAATTGAATTTTCATGTTTATCCAGTTTGATATATACTTCCGCTAAAAGAATAAGCATACGAAGGCGGTGTAAGTGATCCATTACCTCAACTCTCTTTGCTTCCTCAAGTTCATTAGTCAGCATCTTCTCAGCACGCTCAAACTGTTTCATCCTCAAAAGTAAGTGAGCAAGATCAAATTTCACTTCTGTTTTTTCACCATTTTTTGCTCCCTCTTTAAAATAACTAACCGCCTTTCCATAATGATGAGCTTTTATGAGGGCTTTTCCCATTTTATGTAACACTAACTTATTACCTGGTTCTTTTAATAGTGCCTGCTCATATGCCTCAATAGCTTTCTCAGGTTCCTGAACAGACATTAATGCATTACCATACACCAAATAACTTTTACATGTTCCACCACACCATTCCACAATACTTTTATAACAAGACATATACATTTCACTATTTCGTTTTTCTTTTAGATAAAAATCTGCCATCATTTGTTGGCTTCTGATGTAGTAAGGATCATCTTGAGGAATGGAGTTCAGAAGAGACAAAGCTTCTTCATTCTCTTTACTTCTGAAGGCTATGGTGGCATGTGACAGTTTGATTCTGGTTAATTCATAAGTACCTTTTAACTTATTTAAAGCATCCTGCAAAACTATTTTCCCCTCATTTTCATTCTGAGATAGATAATAGGACTCAGCTAATTCCAAGTATACAGAAACTTCATCACTCAGTGAAAGCATCTTATATGAGCATGCTTCTTTCCCACTGACAGCACATACATCAACTGCTTTTTTCAAAGTGTTTATGGTACCTTCCCAGTTACTATTATTTTTGAGTATACGTGAGCTGACTAGGTGATATAATAAATGCTGACCCAAACAAAAGTCATAGCTTAAGCCTGATTCAAGACATAATGATGCCTTTTCCATGTCCCCAGTCTCAGAATACATTTTTGCAAGTAAAAGATAGGAAGATGAAACATCAGAACATCCCTTTCCAAGAAGATTATTCATAATAACTACAGCACCTGAAATATCTCCAGCCATAAACTTTGCCCTACCAAGAAGTAAATGAGCCTTCTTAATACCTGGACAAACTTTAACCATGAGTTCCAATACATCAATAGCAGCCTGTAGAACAGGTGAGGATATTAAGCATATCTCATGGCTGAAATTCTGGGAGAAACAAGGCACAGGTGTGGCAATTAAACACTCGCAAGCAGCATCAAGAAGGAAATCAGGATTAAGCATGTTTAAGTATTTTGAACAAACTGTTAAACCTTTGAGAGTCTTTAAATGCAAACATATTGCTTTTCCAAGCAAATATTTGGATTTCTCATACTCACAATGGCACCTATTCATGATGGCTGTCATCAACATTATTTCTGGAGAAGCACTTGCACCATCTACTTCATTAAGGAGTTTTATGTTTTTGAATGCTTGTTCTAAACCAGTACCTCCCTGAAGCATATGAGTCTTTGTGAGGCCAATCAGAGCTGTTAGTGATACTTCATCAATTTTCATAGCTCTCCTGAATATTTTCATAGCATCATTAATCCTTCGTTGCTTTAAATACTGATATCCCATTTCAGTCATAAACACAGAATTTTCCTGTTGTAATGAAGCTGCTTTTTCAGCAAATTTAAGTGTTTCACTGAGAACAACTTCACTACTTGCACAAATTCTAGATATCAAAAAAGCAATATCTGAAAACAATCTGGCATTAGAAGGTTCAGAATTTTCTGCTTCAGTATAAAACTTCTTCAAGACTATAGCTGCCTTTGAGAAGTTACCATCACCGCACAGCAGACACAGAATTTGTAACTCCAATCCAGCTAAGGAGGAACTATCTATCCCTAGTATAATGTTCACTACCTCATGAGCCTCTTCCCACTTAAATTCAGCCACAAAAATCTTTGCTTTTTCAGTAATAGGTGGCAAACTATTGGGATTTTGCAAAATTAACCGATTCGCTATCTCTAAAGCACCAGGTATATCTCCTTTTGATCTCAAACACACTATTTGTCCCAACGAAGAATCAAGACTTTCAGATAAAATATTCTGAGACTTGGTAAAATAATCACAAGCAACCTGATTTCTATTAATGTTTTCCGAAGCAAGTTCAACCCATCCACAAATTGAAAGGCCTCTGGCAGAATTTGGGAATGTCTTGAGGAGCCTATCTGCGTACTCTCTGGCTTTATTAGGCCTTTCCGTATGAAGAAAAAATGTAACAGCAAGTATTAATGCCTTTTCTCCGGCTCTTTTGCGTGATGTACTTAGCTGAGACTCAATTTCTTTAAGTTCCTCATTACTGAATAAATCTTTGTTTATTCGGCTGCAACTAACCAATGCCAAATGTACTGCAAGGCCAACTTCTTGATCTAGTTTTAGATATTTAAATTCTTTCACAGCTTCAGATGTTTTTTTTAATAGGAGGAGAGGTAAGGCAGCATAATATTTCAAAATACTTGAAGTTTCATATTTTCTTAAATGCTCCCTTGCAAGATTCCTAACTGTGTGAAAATATTTTTCTCGACAAAAATAGTTCAATACATCTATATTTTCATCCATGGTTAATCAGTGAATTAATTCACCCTACAAATTTCTATGACTACTTGTTTCTGTCACCTTAATCCACAATCCTAAATTTAGCTTTAGACAGCGAGTTTTTCAATGCGTAGTGACTCAAAAATGAACAACTCAATTTTATTTTCAATTTGTTTCTTAGAGCAAAATTCAAGGCAGCCTGAAATAGAATAAATATAATTACCATCAAAGTATTTTATATACTCATCAAGGTGCATACAGGAAAATATTCAAACAAACCTGGGCAAGAATATCACCATAACCTTTTCCTCTCAATTTGTCATCAACAACTGTATGCTGCAAATCCACAGTGTCAGTATTCATGTACTCATAGTACAAGGCAGCTTTTCCTGGAATAAAGTATGCATATTCAATATTCAGAAATCTACCAATACTTCAAGGGCTGAAATTAGAAAAAAAGTTGGAAGAAATATTGAAAGGGTTCCTGCCCACCTACTGCAAGATATCAAGAATAGAACTCAATCAGTGGGATTAAAAAGAATATCAGGACAAGAAAAACACAGGTTCTAGATGTTGGAACCAATAGCTCTTTTTTCAGTGCTCTTTGGTAATTAAAGCTCACTACAATTGAAACCAAGTATCTTACTATGGAATATTTCTTCTGTTTATGCTTGATAAAGGAAAATGTGTTGTACACATCCCTCCACACAAATAACTACCTTGACCTGACGGATGGACTTGTGCCTTCTGATAACCATTATGCACCAGTGGAAGCAATGATGACATTTACTGGTATGGTGACCCAAGTGAAATAGATCAAAGGGTAGGACCCAGATGAAAAATAGTCTATACAGCATCTGCACCTCAATGAAGTGGCTGTAGAAATGGTTTAAAGTGCCACCCCATAAGGGTGATCATTTAAGTGATGGCGTTATGCTAAATATACTTATGAACAAAGCAATGGGAAAACACCTCAATATTTTCCCATGAAACCATATTAGGTGGAAAAAATAGAAAAATGAATCCTGGAAGCTATGAGACTCAGCTATGTGGTGCAGGCGTTATTCCCAGCATTGGGGAGGCAGAGGTCTCAATTTTTTTCTTCACATGAAACCTTTTCAAAACTGAGGCAACAGAAGAAGAAAAAACTAAGATAAGAGGGCTGCAATTGTAAGGATCTGAACTTGAAATGTAGGGAAAATGTTGAAGACAGGGAAGTTATGCGGCAAGAAAATATCAAGCGAGAAATGAAGAAAGGAAATACATATTAATAAATTAGTATTATATGAAGTAAAATAAATTGGCAACAGTGACAAAAGAAGGAATGGATTGGGCTTGTTGGAAATAGGAGTGTGTAAACACCAAACCAACAGGAAAATTTGAAAATTCCAATTTCAATATTTCAGTCAAAAAAGGTGAACAGGGACAGTTGCAGAAAAAACTTGGCTTTGGAAGAAGTCAGCTCAAAAGCACTGTTCAAAGTGCAGTGGCAACAAGAAGCCTTTTGATGGTCACCATGGTTATTCGAAATATCATTATCAGGGTTTTCAAACTTTTGTATTTGTATTCTACACCTTCCTAGATGTGCAAATGAGATAAGAGTAACAGGGTAGTTTATAATAGGAAAGAGTCAACGTGGAGTAGCTATTATTCTGAACAGAAAATGGGCAGGACAGTGAATAGAGTGAAGATACGTGATGGAATATTACAGTTAGAGATGAAAGCAGATTCAAGAAAGAGTTGAAATTGAAGTGTAAATTCAGAAAAGTAGTCAGAAGGAGAGCAGAGTATATACTGTAAAGGATCTACTAGAGGAAAAAAATTGAAACATTTCTGGAAGAGCACAATAAATGGCAACAGGGAGTGAAAAACTGTGGACAAAGGGAGAGCTGTGAGTGAGATATGGGAGTATGGTTCAAGAAAAAGAAATGATCATTGTAGGAAAATAATAGTTTTTTGTTGAAATAGGTTAAAATAGCTGGTTCAAACACATCAGAGGAACAGGTTCACAAACTCAAAGAGGAATACACAGAAACAGAGGGTAATAAATTGGGATTGAGAAGAGAGAAACTGGATCAAATTGGACTTCTTAAAGTTTATGAAAAAAAAGTTTAGCCAGAAGACATGGTTATATCAATTAAATCCTCATCCTGTATGACTCTATAAAAGTTAAGCAGCACCATTTTAAATCTATATATTTACAAATCTAATGGAAAGGAGTATAGAACAGAGTAAGAATGTGTTCATACATTTTGTGAAGACGTTTCATTGAGCAGAGTGAAAGAGCTAATAAAAGTTTGGCAGAATATAGGAGTAGAATGATAGATTATTATATTATAATGGCAGCTTATTAAAAACCTCTGTATGAATCAGACTATTCGAGTAACAACATTGGATAGATAATTATGATGGGAATTAATAGGAAGGAGGGTAAAACAGGGCTGTCCATTACTGCCAGAGAACTCATTTTAATTCACATTTCAATAAAATAGTTGGAGACCCACAAGAAGAGCTTGAAATAAAAATGAAATTAAATAGAGAGGTGATTACTACAATAAAATTAGCTGATAATACTTTTTCGTTAGCCAGGCACTCAAGGTGTTGCGATTAGTGCTGAGTATATTACATGATTAATGTTTTACCTCCCAAGGAAGAACATTGTATATAATCATCACCGTAATCAACATGAAGTTCAGTTTGGCAGGTGAGGGTAGAGCTCACTCAGTACTAAGCCCAACAGCGTGTGAAATTAACACACATCAGGGTAGGTGGGCCAGGTCCTTTCCCTGTACCACCTGCGATTTCCCGGGATGACCGAAAAATGGTACACAGCTTGGGTGAAGCTTAGGGTGCCTAGACATAAACTTCAAAAGGGCAAAAATAAAGTTTGAATATCAGTTGTTAATCCATAAAATGACACCTTGAACTGAAATCAAAGCAAAGCAGTGAGGACTTGAAATCATTAATTCAGGGACAATGTTAGTTTCATCATACTTAAATTATTTAACTCATGTATGTACTAAATTTTAATGACCGCAGAAGACCTTTATTGAGTTACAATTTTATTCATTGGGAGATGCAACGTGCAAAGTATGGAAGAACTACAAGAAAATTAATGTATCTTGGGTTCTTCCATATTAATCAACCAAAATTATTTTTTGAGGATGATCGATAAATTCCTGGCAACTATCTCCGACGCAGGTACCTAACGCGATGGGTCAAATTTACAAAAATAATGTAAATCATAGCCCCTTGCAATGCACCCGGGTCTTTCTTCAAAATGAGAAGCTCATGAAGATTTCGTTTCTGTAGAAACATTCACCTAATCTGGGGTAGACCGGTACCTGCAATATTATTTCAGCATCAATTGCTCTTATAAGCCCCCAAACTGAAAGTCAGTTAAAAGTTAAATACCTACCATCTTTCCGATTAATGATGAATTGACGTTCGGCTTCATCATGTTCCACTTGCATAGCCTTTTCGTCACCCATTACTTCAGTCGGTTTGTCTCTACTATAGATGATTTATACACATCAGTGGACATTCGAGAAAACCAATAATCCTTTGAAACAAGTAGAATGTAGCTGTAGATTCTCTCGTGCGTAATTTTTTATATATTTCAAAACATATGATAGAGATGCTTAAAACTGTTACTGGGGATTACTGTGTTTACTCTGAGTCGGTGAGTTATTCTTATTCGGATTGTTTACAATTCACCATTTTACGCGTTTCTCATTTGATGCGGAGTCAAAATAGTACAATTCACCTGTAAGAGATGGCGATTTCTGCTCTTGGCGCGAATCATTTGAAAATATTTTACTATATGCAGTAACAATCTTTTTGCTGGAAGGTTTAGGCCTTCTCTATATGCATCTGAGGACATTGATGTATAGATCTAAAATGAGAACGGCTGAACAGGTGAAATGTGTTGATAAAACTAGTGAATTTAATTAGACAGTAAAGGAAAAAAAAAAAAATATATATATATATATATATATATATATTATATACCCTAAAAATTATAAGTTTAAAAT
>LYUA01003343.1:120811-132668 GCA_002093875.1 Calopteryx splendens
TGAAACATAAGTAAAGAAAATAGGAAATAAGACCGTTCCGAGTTTCAGTAGCATAGTCATATTATATATAAAATAATAGATAGGGACAATACCCACTGGTCATTCAGCGATAAATCCCGAATACTGTGATGAGACACTAGCTGTTATGTCATCAAATAGGGATGTTTAGAAGTAATAATAATTTTTTAAATACGAAACTGCTCAGTCAGAAACTGGTGGAGTGCTACCTAGGCTGTGGAACTCTGAGTATCATGTGCTATCGTATGACGTGTCCTACTAACGTGCTTGTTCACAAATTCGCATTACTCTCACAGTTAATGTGCTTTGTAATAAGTGCTTATGTCATTTGCAATTGATGGGTTCTACAAGGTAACACCATGATAAGTTTGATTCGTATGCTTTCTTGAAGTAATCATGTTTCATTTATTTTTTTAAATTAACTGTTATGTACGACAAGGTTTATTTTGACATGTTTAGAGAAATAATTAATTCTACAATCACCCCTCCCCGGGATATGATGGACCACTGGATACGCCTGCATCTAGCTATCAGTTGCAACCCTCTAAACGTTTTTTCTGCAGATGATACTCCAGTTTAACGCTGTGCTCGGTGTCTTTCGAGGCGAGCCGCAAAAAAATTGTGCATTCCCAACAGTGTCGGTGGCCCAAACATTTACCTCGACGACAACGTAAACACTGTAACGGCAGTAGTACAACTGGTACAACCATGAATATTGAGCACAACTATGATTTAACTTCACGTGAGGCGGGAATATAAAACACCAGATTGAATATTTAAAAAAAATCATTTTATACAACTATTTCTTATTTAAACTCAACATGATAGTTTTACACACACCTTCGTCGAAAGTAGTCTCATTCAGACCTGTCGGAATGCTGAAATTTAATTATTTCAATAAAATATTCCCTTTGCTACGCACCGGCAAACGGGCATGGATTATATATTTTTTAACGCAGAGCCTTTGAGTGAAAAAATAGAAAATATCGTCCAGAAACTGCTGAAAATATGACTCTTTTGGCAACAGTAGGTATGTAGACGCCATTCTCAGGCATTGCGATTTTTCATAAACCTACTTCAGGCACCGCTCTCCTGGCGAATATTATACCCAATTTTTGTTATTTAGATATGCATCTTTCATTCATTCTCCTATGCATCTTTCATTTATTTCCAATTTCTCTCACACGCAATCCAAACTCATAACAACGATAACAACATGCGACGTAATAATTGTACTTAGACCTTAAGGCATTCCATAACAACGTTATCATCCGAAAACTTGAATAAAAATAATTACGAATTCTTGGAAATCAAAATCTGATTATATATCTATTTTATTACAATGAAACGAGCAGAAGAGTTAAATTATAACTTTAATTTTTACATGTTTATGGTTCAAACAAAATTACATCAAATTAAAGGGCAAAATGGTGAGCAAATATCGCTTATTTATTTTTAGGTGTATATTCTTAGAATCATTTATCCTGACTTGTTTATCAGATAAGGTTCGTGTGATGAATTGGCTGAAGAAACTATCAGGCTGTCAAAGAAGCTTGGAAGAAATGAAATCAAGAAATGAACTAATGCTCTACTTAGTCGAAAATATAAAAGAGGGTCAACTGAAACCTCCATTCACGGAAGATCCACCGCAAGGTCCTTTGCCACCGCTTGGTATTCTCTTGGTAAGATGTAGCTTAGCTATGGGTTGATGGCACTTTATTGGGGATTGCACTTTTAGTAGGGTATTTCTCCCCCCGAAGATTTAAATTTTCACCTCATGTGAGCAAAAATGAAAATCTGTCCCCTTTCCCGGTCGTTTCGTATTAATAGCGTAGATAATGTGGTAATAGCATGTTAGTAATGAAGATGTTACCACATTGGGCATGAACCCATTTGGTAAGAGAAAGTGTAAGCGTCATGACCTTCTTCGTCATGAGCTTCATTTACGATAAAACGACGTCAGAGAGAAATTAATATAGTCCATATGAATTGTAAGGTGAATATTCTTAAATTTATGCATTTTTTCGTAAAGAAGTATACACTCTTTCATCGTAAACACAATTTACATAAGGGCAAAAAATAATTATTTTTCGTTGCAATTTTGCCTACAGACTTTTATGCTTATTTTCGAATTAGTTGCACTCAGCATACTTACATAGGGATATTTCACATGAACTAGATTAGCATTGCCCGAAAACAATCCTTATAGTTCTTTCCGGTTTCTTATATAAGAAATAAAACTGAATTCATGCTTCCAAAAATGCCAGTGAGTGTTTAGTTTTTGCAAAAGATAATTATGAACTGTCTTCTAAAAGGTCCCTTGTAGCATGTCTTCTAAAAGACAAGGGATTATGACTTTCATTGTCGCTCTCTTATTTCACTGATGCTTATTAATCAATATTGAAATACATTGATTAAAATGTGAGCATTCAAGTAATTAATGTTTCACTCGTACACGTCTGCGGTTAACTTTTATTCGAGCATATTTGTTTCAGGTTCTAGGAACGAGTGTGTGAAATAATTTAAATATATCTTTGTCAATAAAAAGTTATACGAATCAAGCAAATGAAATTTGTGCACAGATATTTGCGCATCTAAAAAAATGTGTTCTTGAAAATCGGGATCTTTTTTATTCTCCCATAACGCGCAAGAGGCAAAGTATGTATTACGCAAGATGATTTAGGCCAATATTTGACGCCCCCATGAAAAACAAAGATTTCGAAACTCATCCCAACTCCCATCTCAATCTTGCGTAACATTTTTGGAAATGTTCGGACGTATTAACCCTTCGATGAAAGCTTGTTATTGCGGGATTTCCGATCTTGATAAAAGATCATAACGGGAGAGCATTGAGCACATTACATCGGATATTTGTGCGCAATTGGAATTTTAAAATTATTGCATACTATGCCAAATTATGAGTGAAGGGCACAGCTGATGAAGTTGTGTATTATCGCAGTATACTTTATAATGAAAAGTTTCTAGTTTGAAAACAAACTTTACTTCCTCCTTTGAAAAAGCAATGATCAACTTAAAAAATAATTATGACGGTCATGATTGCAATTAGTTGAGCCTATACTCGGAAATAGTTCGAATGGACATAAAATAAAAATTCTCTCTGCCACAATGCAGGCTTGGATTCTAATAAAAAAATAACAGAAATGCGAGTTTCGCATTCTGAGCCGGAAAATTTTTGTTAAAGCATTAGGTCGTACACCCTAGTCCAAGGACTCGCAAGCCAGTTTGCGAGGCAGACCACCAGCGGAAGTACTGTGGTAAACCAACACCGCCGGTGGTTGAACCATGGATAGGTGATATCATCATCTTATTGAGCCCCAGGAAGGAAACGAGTACTTCCTCGGATTTTTTGCCACGACGATCATTCAAAAAGAAATACAATGTTTTCCTAAGCGACCAAAATCTTCCGTAAGATGTTTCCCAAGCCCCATTGTAAGTCAACGCAGACAGAGTCCTCCCCCATAACATTTTACACGAATGGCATCCAACATAAGATATGCTTGTCCTTGGGAAAAACGCGCCCATGAGCGTTCGTCTTTGAACATATCGAAAAATATTATGCTTTTTCAAACATATTGTTGATAAAAATCGATTCTAATGTTAAAGAACGTCGCTAATCTCTTGTTAGACCATCCAGTTTATGGTTGAGAAAATTTAAATTTGTTAATCTGAGGTGGTCCACCGTAGATCACAAAGAATATTAAACATAATAAAATGAAACTGTGATTAGTATACTAGTACTGTCATACCATAGTGCAATCAATGAATATGCTAGAATAATGATCAGGCAGAGCAAAAAATATATTAAAACTGAACTTTAGTCCATGGATAGATTTTAGCATGCTGGATAACATATCACATCCCCTACTGAAAAGTGACACAATTCAGAGAGACATTCGTGATTCATTGGCATGTCAATGATCAAAATAATGACTCTTTTGTTCCTTAAAACTAACAAAAATTAATTTTGCAACAGTAGTGTATGTTACAGGCAGCAGTCATGTGATATAACGGCCATTTTTTCTTTCTACTTACTATATCTCTATTCATTTAGAAGCTGATCTTTTTCTCTTCAATTTATTTCAGTGTGTGAAATCTCTTAGAAAAATTTCCATCGGCTAGCAAAATGTTCAGAGATTCCTGGTGGAAATTACATGCCCCCACTCTGACGTTCTTATCAGTAGTGAATCCAGGATTGTTTAAAAAGAGAAAAATACATGATAACAGAATTTCTCCTACTTCCAGTTTGAGGTCATCCAAACCTTATAATATTGTTAATGTTCCATTTCTCAACAGGATGTGTAGCAGCAAGATTGTTACCCCTGCTTCGAGGCTCACTCTAATCAGAAAAATCATAAGCGCCACCGATTCAAAGGACACCTTTGATATTATTAAATAATAGGGATTAAAATTGAACACTTCATTGTTATGACAAAAAAAAATTTCCCAGAAAGTTTAGAAATTCACCAAAATAGGTGATAGAAACCATTTCCTTTATTCTTAAAAGATTGTCTTCGGAGCTGTAGTTAGCTACCCAATAAATTAGTGGGTAATATAAAATAGGTAACTAAATGGCATAGGTATTTTTGCATCTTCTCTGACCTCAGTGACAACTCTTTTGTCTCACTATGATCCCATTGCCACCCACATGATTCTCCATGCCGCTACTCTCTAACCTTTTATTTTTCATTTCATTATTATTAATCTTATATTTCTCTTAAATTTATACTTTTAGAAAACCCATGCATTTGAAATCTTACTGGTATCTACCTTATATGGCCCATTAAACTCTACTCTTCACCCATTGATTCTCTTCCACTTATAAAAAAAATGAAACTCCTGACTTAATGATCAGTCTGGTTTCCATCCAAATCTCTATTACGCCAACATTACATAAATACATAATGATTTTAACTCTGAGAGTCCCACATCACATTATCAGTCAGTTGTCTATTTGACTTACATATGATCTACTACATTAAAGTTATATGTGATGTGAATGAGAATAAAGCTTAACTCACACATCACTGGTACACTTCATTCTCGATAACTTGGCCGACACTCAGTAGTCTACTGTGCAGGTGGGCCTAGTCCTACTCAGAAAATAGGGGAAGCAGCGCTTACTGAGCGGGGAGACATGCACGAAGTTTTTCCATGGTGGAAAGGGAGGGGGAAAGGAATAGTCCGAACCAAAATTGCTTACTGTGCATGACGTATGGTGGGGAGATACCCCTCCAATGTTCCCCCTCTCCTCCACTTATTTCCCCTCTCCCGAATTGTCATCGGACAGGTTAACGCAAATGAAATATAACATAGCATAAACCAGTTACTTTGTTCACAAGTCTGTCATGCTGAATTTCTGAAATTAAAAAAAGTTACATAATTCAAAAGTAAAGTGAAATAGCAGTTAAAAATTAAATACAATCCTTGTGTTGTGCTACAATATTTTACATAATTAAAATTTTTATAGAATTTCATTATTAGGTAAAAGTATGCAAATACTTTTCATATTGCTGAAAATAATTTTTATTAAAATATAAGTATACAACGATTTCATTAGTTAAGGATATAATGTTAACATCACTTTAATCTAAACTTAGCTTTACAGTATGCGTGCCTATTAAGAAAAATATTATTTATGTTCTATAATGCTAAATTAAATAAATATTTTAAAATTATAAATCAAATAACTATTAATTTTTCAGATTATTTCTTATTTATGAAAAATATTCATACATAGTTAATAAGCAATTACAGTGAAATCTGCCTCGACCGGCACCTCCGTAATTAGCCACCTTTTACTTGAGCCACTACTCCCACTGCTAGTAAAGAACTTCATTTTAAGGGTTTAGGGAAAGTTCACAAGCATAGGATTCAAGGATCCTTCTAAAAGTAGCTAAGCAGTGCTTTTACATTTTGTCATATTTTTTTGGCAAAATTAAGTTTTCACATTTAATATGGCTGGTCAAAAAAATTTAGCCAGCTTAGTTTGGAGCAGTGTGGATGCTTTGGCACTCACCTACTCCTTCAAAAAGAACTGTATGGCCCCTGAAGCAGCCACCAAGATGGAAAATGGTTTGAGTAGGTACATATGCTAGGTAGCATAGTAGGGGAGCTATGAACTTATCTTCAATGTCAATTTCTTCTATGAATTCTCTGTATCTAGTTAGCTATCTAATTAAATTTCAATTGCAATCCCAAAATGATTCCCAGATGACACTTTTTTTTAAATGCACTTATTTCACACATCAGGCTAACTAAGAAAACAGTCTCTCGGGCAAATAACATTGAATATATTCCTCGATGGCTTCCCTTTGCATTCTGTATCAGACAGTCAAAGCATTTTCGCACTTTCTTCCATAAGGAGTAGTAAATGAGTGAAGACAGGAGCAAAGTTGGGTTGAGCCTGGAAGAAGGAAAAATATATAATGATCCTGAAGGGTGAGAAGGGAATATCAGTAGAGAGAGACAAAACTGAAGTTTGTGGGAAGCCACAAATAAATACACAAGTTAACATGATGTGTATGGAGGATGATAATATCATCACTTCAATACCATGCACTCCAGATGAAAGACAAGAATTTTTATCATTGAGACTCTTCTTTTAAACCTTTGGCTTTAAAATTTAATGAAAAAGAGGAGTAAGAGGGATTTAAATACCCTGGTAGGCAACATGTTAAATATCAATAGAGATATTATGAAGCATAGGGAGGAAAATAAAAATCGTGAAATAAACAGGAAGATAAATTCTGAGAAAAAGAACAACTTTTTTTTATGAATGGTTTAAGTGCATGCATGCTAAGAGATAACTTACAGTAGATCAATGATTGAAGACAGGGCTCATCACATTGAAGGAATTACTGCTTTAATGATCTAACAGGAGACTGAGAGGCAACAATATGAGAAGGCAATGATTCTACAACACAAATATTTTCAACCATAAAATATTAGCCATGATGTTAATGGTTCCTTACTAAAACTTACAAATTAATAGCCAAATCCACCATGTGTATTAAATAGATTTTTAATGGCAAATAGGTAAATAAAATAATTTTCATACTAAGCCCTTCACTTAAACTTTTTGAATGAGATTTTGATTTAAGTTAGTGATATGATGGTGTGTAATATCTACACTCATTTTTATTCACAGAAATATGCATATCATCCATCAGTAATGGAAGAAAACCATTTTCCATCAGCCACCTTCGGATGACCATTTAATAAAAAGTATTAAATTAAAACAATTACCTGGAAGAGAATATGTAAAAAAAATAGTTTGCAAATGACATATCCTGAATATTTCACGTACATATAACAAACAACAGTTACTCAAGGTTATCCATTCCATAGGTCCACTTTTCATCCTGAAACAAATTCATCACTATCCAGATGTCACCATCTTATGCACTAGGTCATTGAAGCCAGTGGTGGCCAATTGAGACAGGTTTCACTGTACCTAAATAATGTAAATATGTATGTGTTGAGAATCATTGCTACCAAACAATTCTGCTTCCAGTATATAATTGGATTCATGATTGAAACAGGTAAAATAGATAACAGGCAATTGTCTGTTATCTATAGATGATTGAAATTTTAAGCTTCACAGTTGCTAAATATTATACCTAAACCCATTTAAGGACTCACCTTGAATTTATTAACAATGAAACAGCATAATATATTCCATATTCTCTAGAAAACTAATACAAAATTGGAATTTATTTTGACGTAGGCTAAGAAGTCTGAACAATATCGTGCCACAGACACTAGCTGCCCAGATACAGGACATGATGCGGGACCAATGCAACCGCTGATTTATAATTTTTCACCTGATGGAGGAGCATTTCTGGCCTCTCAACCTGTTCCAAGATGTGGAGCATTCTGTTACCTAGCTGTAATAAGCCGAGAAAAATAGTTATCTTGATGAGACACACATTCAGTACTCAATGAGATAGAGAATGACTCAGCTATTTGAAATCCATTGTACAGTTTTGTAAAGATTGAACAATTTCAGCATCAAAATTAGAATTATTGCTTTTATATCAATGCATAATTAATCAAATTTGTTCTACTGCATATTACAAAATTTTATATTTCCATTGAATATCTTGATGGTGGACAGGATGAAAATGCTTGCATGGTAAGAATTACTACATATATGTATTACCATGGTTGGTATTGCAAGTCTATGGTTAAAGTAGCTCTTCTAATGCTCCTTGGGAGGTACTTCCCTTAAAAGCATGCATCAATCACACACGACTTTCCTAAGGAAAATAGATACATAATACTTTTAAATAATACACATGCAGAAAACAATATTGGCCAATGGTATGTATGAACTCTGAACAATGATAACACCATTCATGACCTCAATAGTGAAATTCTTTTTAAAGGAAAAGATAAAGAAAAAAAAATGTTTGGAAAAAATATGTAATAGAAAAGAAATACATGCTAGAATGCCTAAAGAAGAGCTATTGATGATGATGAGAGAGAAGATAACATCCTCAGGTCTAAATTTGACACTACAGTGTAAGATTTATGGGGAAATAAGCCACCAGAGTTCAATGAAATACCCTTAAAAAAATCCAGAAATAAGATTCTGGCACACATATACAATCTAAGACAAAATTCATGAGATCCATATGAAAGGAAGGATAATGATGGATTTTATAAAGAATATAATTATTCCAATACAAAAAAATGCCAGACAAATGTGAAAACTTAAGAAAAAGTAGTCTGACAACCCATGCATTAATGAATATGACAAGCAATTATTGCCTAAGAAGGGAAAGGTAAGCACAAGAACAGTACGGTGAGAACCAATTCGTATTTAGAAGTAGAAGAACAGCAGAAGCTACTCTGGCTCTCAGATTCATCATTACAAATATAGGAGATTGATAAACAGTATATAACCCCAGCCACACACCCAAGTGGTGGTTTGCAGGGTATTATGTAGATATAAGAGAGCAAACAGCAGTGATTGACTGTGATGAAAGCAGGAGGGAAGACCAGGGTAGGGTTGCTCACTAACACCCCTGACCATAAGTATGTACATTGAGATGGCGTAAGATCATGAAAAAGCTTAAATGTGGCTCATGGATACATAGAGACAGGATAAGTATGCTGTGACTTGCAGACAATACATGCTTGCAGAAAAAAAACACCAGAGAAGGATACTAGTTGGTACAGAGAAAGGGATGTTAAGTACCTCAATTTTCAAATAAGGCTAGGGAAAGGCAGACTTGAAAAAGGGAAGAGTTTTACTACCAATGTTCAAAACAATTTTTGAAATTTTCCAGTGAGTAGAGGGAGATAGTAAGCAGACTAGCACAGTTGAATAAGGCTTCTACCAAAAGAAACAACTACAAATGTCAAATAGAATTTCTAGATATCAAGAAGCAATTCCTGAAAACTTAAATATGGAGTTAACTTTTCTAAGGCTATGTATGAGGCAAACATAATGGGGGCATCTGAAAAAAAAGATTAGAAGCAATGAATGTGGTGCTCCGAAGAATGATGAAAATAAAATGGATTGTCACTAGTAATGAGTTAGGAAGTAAGTACTTTGAAGAGTGGATCAAGATAGAAACATATGGAGAACATTTACAAGAAGAGGGAATCTAATTGGAAAAAATCTTGAGGTATGATAATTTACTGAAGACCATAACTGAGGGTAAGAATTATAGAGGGAGACCAAGTATGAATTAACAGATGCAGGTAATGAAAAACATCAGTGCAAGGATCTATGAAGGAATTAAGAGATTGGGAGGTAATAGGACAGCATGAAGACCTGCTACAAACCAATTCTTGATTAGATAACCCATGATGATGAATTAGAAGTCCTTTATCATTAAACAATATTCATTAAAAAGGTGGCACAAGGTAAATCCACCTGATATATTTGAGAATTGGGTATTCATGTCACATGCTGTCTACAGCCAATATCAAAATCCAGATGCAATCAATAAGGAATTAATTTTATTTTTACACTTTATATTGAAATGGCTGTTTTGTTGCATTATTTATAGACACAAATAAAACTATAATTAATCCTACTCTTACTGATTGACATGCTTGCTAAGGACTTTTAGAATAGTATTCAAAGAAAGGAAACCACTATCGCATTTCTAAAAGAAAGGAAACTCAGAGAAGACCATTTCAAACAACCTCGGTGTTATGCATGTGGAGGAGAAAACAATTTTATTCAAGAAAAGATTGAGGAATTGCGCTTGTTAAATGGTGCGAAGCATGGTTGCCAAAAGACACAGCCCATAGGGAGAAAATACTTCTTCACCTAAATGGATATTATTGATGATGAAGTCAAAGCATTTCTGAAAGATATTAAAAGTTTATAGAAGCTAACTGTTATTCAATTAAAATATTATTATAGCCCACATACAACAGGAATACCAAGAGTTGTTCTGTAGGATTTTTGAGCATGTTATTGTTAATACTTTCTATTTTACAATGCTACCATATTTTTTCTTGGATGGTTCTAGGTGATATTTGTTATTTAGTTGTTTTGTAAAGGGAGTAAGCATCTCTGTTTAGGGGACATGAGTCTAGAACTGGATTCTGAGCTCTGGCTTGTGTTGCTGGGGTTGGTTACATATTAAATACATATTTCATCAGTATCAGGGATCGGCATATCATTTATTCCACATACAACAATAACATGCTATCAAAACATATTACTTCCACCAATGTAGAGGGACCTCCCTTCAGAAGCTTATAGTGCACTGCTATACCAGCATTTTCAGAGCATTGAAAAGCTGATCTGACCATGTTTGAAATGAAAATGGGTAGATGGCCGACTTACCTTCCCTATCAGATCATGGAGGAAGCTTCTCATCATTAGGTATAACAAAAAGAAAATCCCCAATAAACTGATTTTTCAATGCTAGTTTATTGTTCAATCCTCTGTAAGGCATGGCCAGTAGTTAACTCTGCCAGAATTCAGTGCACGTATATCAACTCCAAGATTCTTGGTGCTTGCATTGGTAACAATAGTTGCAACACTGTAGAGCCGGGTAGCCACAAGTTCTCTTACAGGATATTTTCTTTAGGTATTTTTTTCTCACATAGGTCAATTTGTGGGGTTGTAGAATTTGTCCTGAAAACTAATGATAGCTTATTTAGAAATTTAACACCATAAAGAACAACTATTTTTGTGACTCACCTTATCTGAACTTCAGATTCTGAAGTATTAATTGTGGAATAATTCTGCTCAGAGCACTTGTTACTTCTAAAATTTTAGAAATCATTCTAAAGCAACAAAAACAGACTGCATCCAAAATTTAATTAAATTCAAAGCAAGCATGTTTCATGGTCTTGAAGAAATGACATGGAATGATTCTCAAGTTGAAAGACATTCGTGAATCAAAGGCTATGAAAAGGTTTGACACAAACTCATTAAATCATTAAACAAGAATGTAGATGATAGTGTTAGAATATATGTGTTTAGTATTTGTTTATTAATCCACAGAAATAAAACCTGCAAATTTTATTTGTTTTGCGACATGCTCAAGAAACCGTATAAACTCATGTAACACACACCTATATGCCATGTAATATTCATATCACATTTTTAAGCATAAAGGAAAAACTTAAACCATTGAAAAAATAATATGCTTTTATGGAAGAAAATTCACTTATTTAAACATTTATGGTAGGTAACATAAAATTTCAGAAAAAAATTAAGTGTCTTACATTTTTAATCCCCTAATGCTATCGAGAAGGGCGTGGTAGTTCAGTGGTTACAGAGCTGGGCTGCTGACCGGAGGGCCCGGGTTCGATTCCCGGCGATGCCTCTTGGCACCCTCAG
>LYUA01003343.1:171426-182728 GCA_002093875.1 Calopteryx splendens
AATAGAGTAGAGCATAAAATTATGAATCATTTAATTTTTATTTACATTAATACCTTCCCGAAAACGAATCGCTCACTGCGACAATGGCATTTTAACGAAAATTTTCCAACATCGCTGTGGGCGACGTTGGCACTTAATGGGTTAAATATTGAAACAAAAATGTTTAAAAAGGACAAAATATATAATTTTTGCAATGATGAGGCTATATTTGGCCTTCTTGGTGCTTTAATAGTGATCTAATGAGGGATCGTCTTCAATTCAAGTGAATATGGTATACCTAAGTCTGTACAGCAGTTTTCCAGGACTTCCAAAGTTCTTGTATATTATATAGCTGTTCAAAACCACTCTTCCTATGATTGAATGCTACCTTCTTCCAGTATTTCAATATTTTTCTTTCATCTAATAATAAGTATGAGAAAATCAGCATATCCGAAATGTCTATCCTTCCTATAATCTTATTATAATTTAAATAATCTATAGGAACTTAGAAACAAATACAGGTATCTGAAAAATTCTCACACACATGTGGTAGCAAATTGAGCCATCAGAACTCAATAGAGAAGAGAATCAATAAGAGAAGACACAAAAATTTTTAAACAAAGATGTAAAAAAAATTCAGGTTTTTTCAAGTTATCAAATGACGTATTATATTTCATGCACAATGTTCACACTAAATGAAGAAATAAGTCTTTAATAAACATAAAATAACAATTAAGCAATTATTATCCATAGGTGGAATAAGATGTATGATTTCATTTAAAACATATACACGCTGCACAAACATTTTAGATTATAGGCAATATCATTCTAAACAAGTGGCAGATATATCGGCAGCTAGGAAGTTTTGGTTAGTATGACCTATATATCAGGCTGATTAAGATTATAAGGATTACGAATATCATTATGCATTATGATATAGATATACACACATAGATATACAGATAACATGGTACATACTTGAGTTCCTTTATTGCAGCGGGTCTTGTTAGCTTTTGGTTTCGGTGATGGACATTCAGGTGAAAGGCCATTACAAGTGGAGCTCCAGCTGCAATCAGATTCTACTTTACACTGCACCCCATGGCTTTTAGGAACAAACTGGCAAAACTCACTAGAACAACAGGGTCCTTGGCTGGGACTGGATTAAAGGAAACAAAACATTTCATTACCGCAATAGAGAAACTGACTTCAATAACAAATTTTGAAAAGGAGAATAAACATTGGATGTATCTTGACAAAATCATTGTACCATCTCTATAAGGCAGCTACAAAACGAAACTTAAGAGTCACATTTATCTGAGATTCTAAAAAAATGTACCCTCATGAGTTTAAGGTAGAGTTTAGTGCATCATCACCATAATTTGTAAATCCTACACCAGAGAAATGTTTCTCAAAGTTAAAGTAAAATTAAATGTCATAATTTTGTCATTTACAGCAATCCACTGAGAACAAGTCGTCCCAGCACTTGTTACATCTTCATTACGAAGGATGTAATTTAAAATTTTCCATATCATGGTTAGTATTATTTGCCATTAGTAATTATTTCTCCAGATATAAGGGACCATTCTGCTTATTATCTCTCTGTTGCTTCTTCCATCATTGCCAATCCTACTACCTTGCAAAAAATTTCTTCCACATGTGAAAGTGTTTAATTTTCTAGTTTTAACTGAATATTCCTTTCTTGGGCAGTTTCCATAATTTATCACCGGAGAAATTAAAAATTGTACTTTTTCTTCCCTTTCTCCATTAATGCTAATATGCTCAAAATGTCTTATTCTCTGCGATTTTATAAAACCCAATTAATGAAGAGTAAAGTAAATAAAAAAAAACATGAAAAATTCTTTAGTTTAATTTAAGAGTTTCACTGCAGATGAAAATAATGAATAAAAACTAAAATTCTGAGCTGATTTTATACCTATTAAGTAATACCTCCAATACCAGGGCCTGATGAAAGAGTGAGAGAGCAAAGAAGATTTATCTAGTTTAGTCATATAGTTAATTTCCAAATACCATATTTGCCAGTATAGAGGGTGCACCTTTTCCCTCAAAATACACCTGAAATATGAGGTGTATTATACGCTGGAAATACAATAACTAGGGTCAGGGATAATTTCATGTAATAGCTATTGTTAGGAATAGAACCCAGGAAATATAATTCCAAAGAGAGCTACTTGGAAATAATTGGGAGTTGACTGCACTTACTATTCTGTAAAACTTCTTTTTAAAAATTTCCAGTGGATATTTGTGGTTTTGTTTAACACTCATAAAATATGTACTCATTTCATAACACTGGTGCTCTAGTATTACTGGTATAAAAAAATTGTCCACAATAACATGGTAGCCTTTTTTAAATATTTAATTGAGAACAAGGAGTTGATTGATAACAACATTCCTCTCACCCACATTGTCAGAAATCATTATGATGGGCTGAATTCTCCCTCCCTTCTAAAAGGTGTTGTGTCATTAACAGATAGTTAATATTTTAAACTAAACTAGTTTTTCAAGTTTTTAGTTCATACTAAAAAAGTTTTCAAATACAAAACAAATTAAAATATTTAAAATACAAACAAATGAACAATATTATGACTTCAAAGTGACAATTTCATAAGTTATTATTTAGTTTACTTAATTGATTGCATATTTCCAACAACTTATTATGCATACATATTAAACATGAAAAGTTCACAATAACATAACTTTTCACTTTTAAGGCTGTTCACAGAATATTTTTTATTATTTTAGTTTTTTTAACAGAGGTATTTCCTGAAACTTATATAAAAATATACTAAAAAGATGTGTGTAACATAATAAGAGGGAAACCCCTACTCAAATAGTAAGCCTAAATGTCATTCTACTTAAATGACAGTTAACTAACCTGCATTCTGTATTCATGCGCCTGCTACATCCATTGGCACTTGAATTTAACATTTTATCATGTTCACTGACAACTCGTGGATAGCAACATTTGTCCATGCACTCTTCATAATCATAACCACAGTCACATTCTTCTCCTGCTTCCACAATCTTATTCCCACAAAAAGCTCCAGCAGATGCTACAAAACAAAATAAATAAATATAATATTCTAATTAGGGTTGGGTCAAATCCAGAATTTGATTGAATACAAATCCTTTTCTTCCATCAGATCCTGAATCTAAATTCCTTTTTTGCATATCAATTTTGAATCCCATTTCTATTTCAATCAACTGAGTCTGATCTGAGTGTAACTCAAATTTGATTTTATTTAAAAAAGAATAATATTTTTTATTTATTAGAAGTGTTTTTCCTTCAATGAAAATTACATTTTAAGTAATTAGAAACTAAAAGTAATTGTTGATTTCAATTTTAAACCATAATTTAATGAATTCTTAAAAGCAAGACTATTGTTCACATCCATTTATTTACTAGCTTTTGAGCATCAATTCACATTGAATGTTTTAAGTAGTTATGCTAAAATATTATATTTAATCTACTGTTGGTCAGCTCAAGCCTTATCTGTGTTTTTATTGAGATGGTTCTTGATCATATGGGAGAATAACAAATAATATTAAGTAATAAAAGTCATAGCAAAAATGTAAACTGAGAACTAACAGTGGTAATTATATTGGTAATATCAGAGAATCAGCTGCATAGTCTTCTGCAGTTGCCTCCTGAGTTTTTAGCAAGAGCAAACAAATATGTATTGCGATTGTCCACATATGTACCTCCTAAGCATCGAAAACTACAAAAGTTTCTTTCTTACTTCATCAATTATCTTTAATCAACATATTGCAGATGGGATACTGCAGCTATGAAATCTATACTGTGCGTTAATAGTAGATTTACTAAATATGTTGTGAATTTACAATAAATATCATGGGTGAAGTTCACGAAAAATCTACATGCACGATATTGTGAAGTCATACCATAGAATTGTAATTTTTGAAAAACAATAAACATCAATAATATTATTTTAGACTATAATCAGTTACTGCAGACCATAAAAGAGTATGAATACTGTCATTTCATATATGTACATAATTGTAAGATGAATCCAATTCTGTGACAATCCCCTCTTTTAAGTATGCCACAAGCAAAAAAAATAATTTTGATTGACAAAAGGTAATACATAAAAACTAAAATATTTAAACATTTAATTTATTCAAATGTTTATGTATTCACATAAAAAACATCAATTGTTAAGCCAAATTAAAACTTTTTAAGGTATATTTACTAGTCTAGCCCAAATTGGAAACCTATAAAAAGATCAACTCTAATTTAAAATAAAACATATTTTAACGAAAATACTTTTACTTTAAGACAATGATTCTATGCTCAAAGAATACTGAATAAAGATGGAAATAATTATAATTCACTGCATTTACTAAAAATCATTGTGGTTTCATTCATTATCACTTTCATCAGTGTCAGTAGATTCCTTAACACTACCTTCCCATGGAGGTGATCACATAACTGATGCCTGTGTTTTTGAAAGCCCAAGTATTTCACTTCTGGGATTTTTGTGGCATAACTTCTCAAAGTCATCCACATTTTAGGCATGAAAGGGATTATATTAAAATAAAATAATTTACATCCAAAGAACATGCTCACGACGAAGAGGATATCAAACTTAATTAATCTCTATAGACTGAGTTTACATCATACCTAAGCAAACACTAAAAAAAGAGCTCTTGTTGCCCAAAAAACCCATGCCCATCCCCATTTTGTAAAGAAAGCACACAAAATGTTGAAGTCAAAGGTTCAGTCACTGGTTTAAAACTACTCTGGTACCAAACAATGACAAATTCGCATGCTGTCACCATAGTTCTCAAGTGGTTTGACCATATCAAATCAACAGAGCACTCAACTGCATATCACATAACTTTCACATGACAACCGACTCGCATTTGACAGAAACTTCCAACAACCTGTAGTGGGTCGGAATGCTCATTTTTTTTAATACTAGGATACTTCACGGCATTGCTCCCAAAGAAATTGACTGATGAATGTATTAGCAGGCAGAAGGGATACAGATAGTATGTTTTGCCACTGAAGTTTTATGATTGATGAGAGGAGAGCTGCCTTCAATACAGAAAACGTATTTAGTGTTACTCAACAAAAATCAAGTAGTTTGGTGACTTTTAAATTGTTATGAAAATTGGAATTACCATGCTGGGCTTAACCTGACTCCAACTTTTGAGTAGATTGTACACTAATAGTCCACAAGGTGTTATTCTTATTATTGTAATCATTTAACACTGATATTGAAAACTTTTAGTTATTAAAAGTTTTACAATTATTAAATTACAAATTTTATACAGTAGAGCCACAGTGTTTCTCCATACTTCAATGTGTATGAGTGTCTCATTGTTTTTCGCCATATCTCTTCTACACATAATATTTCTGTCGAGAGATCCCAGGTAGGTTATGTAGGAGGTTACAAATTTTCAAATAAGTAAAGCCAAATTAATTAGCCCTTGCATCAAAACCCTATTTTATGGCACAGAAGATACCATTATAATGTATCTAGTGACATAAAAATGCACTGAAAAACCACGGAGAAATCTGAATAAAAAAATAATTGCTCAAACCTGAAAAGCAATTCCTTTTTTTGTTGTCTTCAATGGCATCAAGAACATTGCTTATGTTACCGATACTACAGCTGGAGAATTTGCTGTTATTAGGGCGATCACCACTTGTTGCTGATGCAAACATAATAAAGTTTCCATTGAGACCTCCTGGGCGACATTCTGGTGGGTAGTCATGCTGAAATGGAGTCAACAGGCAATTAATTTTGGCACAAGGAAGTCAAGCAGGAATCACTATTCCAGTAAATCACTCAAGTTTCAAGTAAATTTACCACAAAGGATAACATTTAGAAAAGAGAAAAGGATAGTATTGCTATGGAGACAATTAACTGATAAACAAAACATAATACTTAAATTATCAAGGGTCAATCCCTAGTAACAACAGAAAAGTGACTGGTCTTAATGAGCAAATTAAAATATATTTAGAACTCTCTAAATAGATAATTTATTTTGATTTTCGATTTATTAAACAATTATGCAATTATTGTCCACATCAAACTATATTTAACAAAAAATATACATAAATGTATGGTAAACCTACTTGAGTGATACATTTATTCAAATTAAAATCTGATAATCTTAATCAATATTTTAACTATTTATCACTGTTAAAAAGGCAAAGTAAAGGTAATTGGAGAGATTAATTAGTGATTTAACTCTTGGGCTGCTTTATTTTCCTTTTTTGAAGAAATTGGACAAACATAGTAATCTTTAACCAATCAGATAATTATATTGACATTATGTTAAATGCAACGCATTAATAGTTGGAAAAGAATAAAAACAACTATTGCATATTTTGGTAGATTTTAATTTATCCACTAGTCGTTACCCTAAAGAGGTTAAGTGCTGCAGAAAACAAGATGGAATTTTCCGAACCAGAACTCCATCAATTATGGCTTTCATTTTTTCCCATTAATGAGGGGGTTTCCCTCATTAATGAGGGGAGGGGGGTCCCCCATTTGGGGGACTACAGGTAGATTCACATCACCAAGTATGTTGATATTGCTCTTTGTTGGGTAAGAGCTATCTACTCACATGAGACCATAAGTTTTAAAGATATAAATGTTAATTTATCCATGATATGACCATGAAATCCAAAGGTTCTCAGTCAATGTATGCTAAATTGTATAATGATTTACCAGTATCATTTTAAAATTTCGAGAGATTAATGATGCTTAAAAAAATGGTTTTTGCATACCCAGATAAAAAAGTTTCCATAATGATAGTGAAAAAATGTCTATATGTGCAACATTTTCACTCTCTGTGATTTCTCTACTTTTTTATTTTTTTTGTCTTATACACTTTCCAATTGTATTTTATGCATTTGGCATAATGCCTTCAGGACAAATAAAAATTATAAATTAATGTTCGTGGCCAAAACTAAAATTTTTAGTTGAATGACACTGCTCAAAAAATATTTTGTACGGGAAAATAAAATACTGAAGTAGGCATCATTAAATTGCTGACTAACTTCTTTGAAAATACATTCCTAGACATTCGATCAAAACAAAATATATAATATATTTATGTATATTTTACTTAACCATGAATGCATCTCATTCTTATGTCAAATATCACAATCATACATTTAGATGCATTTATGATTACAATCTCATTTTAGGATGCCAAGAATTCTAAGCAGCTGGAAAGGCTGCTTTTCACCATTTTCCTTCTTTTGATGTCAAAAATTGTGGGAAATTTGTAACTTAAAAGAGTGAATAACAAGAAAAGATTATAAAGTTATAATATAGAAATTCTAATGCATGAAGAAAATGGTATTAATGGTGGGAAAATGCAATGTAAATTTCTCCTCCATGACTGTAAAATGTTAATTTCCACCCTCAATAGTAGTGAAGTAAAAAACTTTCACCTGCTTATTCAACGGTTCCACTTTCTATTTCCACAAAGATGGGCATTCCCCCCCCCCCACATAGTTAGACTAGGTTGTTCATGATTGTTTTTGTAGTTATTTATTGTTTAAAAATGCAAAGTAAAGGCCAACTAAGCTGTTTTTATATTGGTACTTAAATAAAATAATATAAATGAATAAATACAGGAGATTTAAAAGGGAGCAAGCAGGACAACCTTATGTAGCCATTTTATTATATAGGATTTTTTTACTCATTCAACATGCTAATTCCCAGGGTATTCCCCAGATTCAAAATTCTGAGGAAGTTTCATCAGATAATTCTAATAGATAAAGATTTATGTATCTCTAAACAAGGGTCAGATGGGATTGTCTGATTTTGATGGGAGAAAGAAAAATATTTTCCAGAAGTAATATGTATTGATTAAAAAATAAGGTTATATTCCTTGTCCCAGAAGAAAAAAAAACTTATATTAAATGGTTTACGCTGCTTAAAACTAGAATGCTAAATACCATCAATTTGACAGTTTTCAATATTCTATCACTCTGCTTTTGCAATATTCAATCAATGGATACCATTCTTTAGTGAAATTATTGAAATTAAACTAGAAATATTATAATTAGTAATAAGGGTACCCACTGGAGATAATTCAGTAATGAATGGGGGAGGAGGGGGGAGGTTATTTTACCTATTACACCTGCAGCCTTCAATTTTATGGCAGCAGAGGTCTTTCTCTTCAGATAATTATGTTTTGCTGCATGTATATTTTCAGAGGCATGCATATGAGAAATTGTATCCAGATAATTTTTGGCATCTACATATATTTCTCAATAGGTTTAGTTCTTAAACCAAGCAGAGTTTCACATGCAGAGAAGGTATTCTGTTTCAATCTGATTCTGTTGTGTAATACATGGAATTATCATGAGAGAGTGTTTACAGTGTGAACAAACAGAAGAAAAGTTTCAGATGGTGACACGTGCTAAATCTGTTTTTGATTTCGTTATTTCTCATATTTCATTTCTTTAGGTATATCTCATATTTCATTTCATGGTTTCTAATATAAAGTGATCACCCTATTTCCCAGCTTCCGTACTTGCTCTAGCAGTCAGTCAGTTGAATAACTTAACTGTTTCTGTGCCTACCCTCCAGGATATTCCTTTAGTAGATGAAAATGGACCGTAAGAGTGGGCTTATACTTGACAAGGTGTTAGACATATTACTAATACGAGCAAGCATGAACTGGACAGTAGAGAATTTAAATCAGAAGAACCCGGAAATTAAAACCAATTTGAAAATGGAACTCCTGCCAATGAGGACGATTTTAAAAGGGGTGATGGGGCATCACATCAAAATGACTAAATAAATAAAACCGGATGCATTTTTCTTTATGGTTACATTCAGAGATAGTAACCAAGAACATTTTTCAAATACTTTTTATAGCCATAGGTAAAAAAATATATAAATAGAAGAATGGTAGCAATCCTTAAGTCATTTCTATTTTTCTTATAATATAAGTAAATTGAAGAAGTTGATCATAATATAAAAATGTAATGAGTCAATGAGCTATGAATATCACTAAATTTTGAGGCCAGGGAAAATGAACAGCTCATGTAATTTCACCAAGTTCAAGAGGTCGACTGAAATGTCTCTAGGACTGCCATTGTGGAACCAAAGCTATTGCTAGTGCCTAATGTCAAGAAAATTCATTGGATGCCCATGTAGTAAACACAAGTCAAAAGAGATTGCCATTTTACCTGATAAAACTGAATGGGAACATCTCGCTCAAGATGCCTGTGAACAGTTCTCAAAAAACATTTTGAGAGAGATGCCTGGTCCAAAAGTATTCATGAGGATAAAAGTTAAAATGAAAAACACACACCAGCTTCTTCCACAACTTATCCCATTCTCCCATCCCCTCATGTGGGTTTGTTGCAATTAAAAAGACAATGTCTTTTACCTAAGTGACAAATATGAACATATTTCTGCAATTAGGGAGAGATTTATAGGAAACTGTAAGAAGTAAACATTACCATTGACAAGCTCCTTTTTTCAACTAAAACTCTCTGATCATTTATACGATTTATGACAAAAAAATTCGACAAATTGAAAAAAATATCTCTAGGCATGGGCTTGAAGTACCTACTGAATGCAATTCATTATCTCGGAAAGGATGTCCAGCATCCAACGAATTTCATGAATGTTGTCCTTCATCTCATGGAAACTTTAATGAAATAAGAAAAAATATCACAACAGATACTTCCCTGGTACTAGCAAAAAAGCTCAGCCAAATTGGTGTAGGTACTGCGAATGAGGTGAGATGGGAAATTCTAATCCCAATATGTTTTAAAAATTGTGATATTTCCCTCACAGATGAGGACAAGGGAAATCAAAGGAAAACAACCAGCTCTGGAGTTGTCTTCAACTAAGCGTGAGCATTTCCAAAAATGAAAGAAAACCCCAGGAAGAGTAATTCAATGAAAAACGGTGTCAATATTTAAAACCAGATGGCAACTCTGGAAAAGCTGGATTCTGGCAATGGCCAGTACATACCCTCAACTTGGCAGGGATAAATCTTGAATTATTTTTATGGAGTTAATGGACCAAAGACCAGGAAAGGAACTGGCCCCCCTTACCCTGATGTATGAATTTCACATGCCATTGGGATTAATACTGGGTAGTTCTACTCTAACCAACCAAACTGACCTTCGGGTTGATTAATGTGGTCAATGGATAAAAGAACTTGCAGTAGAAACTTCCTTCAAAGTATGATGCAACAAATTCAAAATATCTCAATCATATCTACGAGTCTAAAGGTTGTTGGGATAATTATAATTAAGTTATAAAATATGCCAGTTGAATGCCAAAGCAATGCTCCGGGGATATCCAACTGATTATTTCAAAATAAAGATACTCAACTGAAAATTTAAACATAATGCAACTTACCGGAGAGCCAAAGTTATGTCCAATTTCATGTGCTAGAGTAAGCTGAGAGACCTTGGGAGGAACACGAGAATTATAGTTGACAAATGTGATGATTCCAGTGTTAAGAGATCGTTTTGTAGACTGGTATGAACCTGCAACTGTCTCTGTGTATGTTTTGTATTTCTCACAAATTCCACCTGAAGCACCTGAAGAACAAAATATGAAATGATTTATTATAATGAAGCATTAACTGTTCAATAAGCATTTAAAAAAATAAATGCTGGAAATGAGCGTATTTTTGGCAGACACAATGTCATTCAGTGATTGTTTAAAATTTAAACAACCACATTTACACACATTTCAATCACAACTTTCATTCAAAGGCTCATTAAATAAAGAGAGCAAGGGCCTTCCCCTCTTCACCATACCCTTATCACCAGTGTTAATTGCTTAAATTAAAGTATTCCAATGCACAAAATGGAATATTTGTAGATATTGATGGGCCAAACAGGAAACGAGGGAAAACTGATGCACAAGAGAGTTCCTGTGTCCCTATGCACCAGACACACAGGGTCTCATCCACTAAACAACAATCATCACTAACACCATTCAACCTAATGCTAAGCATAGAATGGGCTCACTGTGAATGACAGAATGACTACCCAGACAACAATTATATTTTCAGCATAGTTGTCTGGATAGTTTCTGAAAGGGACTTGTGGACTACAAAATGATGCTAGTTACTGATCACATCCAATCATGAATTTACCATCTCTAAGTTTTTAAACCATGTCATAAATTCAAATATAATATTGTTTTATCTTGTAACCTATGCTGCAGATTTTACGCATTTTCCTAGCCAAGATCTATAATGCTTAAAAATTTATTGATTTTTCTCTCATGACCCCTAGAGCAGTGCTGGTGAGAGCATGAAAATTGCTCCTGGTAGG
>LYUA01003343.1:211628-224122 GCA_002093875.1 Calopteryx splendens
TGCTGCCAGCCCCTTGCAGGTAGACTGTGCGAAAACTGCCAAGCCCATGCCACGAAGTTAGGCAAAAATATTGTTTACGCATTATTTTAAGTAGATACTTCATCTTAATTAATTAATTTCGTATATATGTCAATTTTTACAATATTTTTAGGTAAACTGTCTATTTTGCATATTATTATATCTTTTTATAGTTTATTTACCATTTTAACAATTAGGCACATTACTGCAAGGGAATATAGTGGGCTGATATATCGGCCCGCTGGCAGTAAAAGAGTTAAGGGAGAAAATACATCAAAAAGGAAAAACCTTTTATATTAATCAAATGTAAAATAAAACCAATGAAAATGCACCATTTTAAAAAAATGTTTCAATTACCTCTGCTTCCCCTACAGATATGTCGACATTTAAAATAAATATTTGAGTGTACTTATTCTCCTAGCTGTAAGAACCATCCACACTCCAAAAGACAAAACATAACCATAGAAGACAGCGTGGGTTGCCTAAACATCAGCTTACAGAATTTCTTCTGGATAAAACAATATTTAATACCATAGTGAATAAAATTAGTATATTTACCAGCTAAAAATTATATTAATTTAAAATTAATCTATTCAGATTACATTCCTCTCCTTTTTCATCAAAAAGGAAGAGTCCATGTATTCATATGAAAGAATGGAAACGACAAGGGGAAGAGTAAGAGTCCTCCAGTGAATTCATAAGTTTTTCATTAGGTGCTGGAGGCCTGCAGACAACATGAGGTCAGTGGCATATCACATAGACATGAAAGGTATCCAAACTCTGACTCACAGCATAAAATGTCATGCACTTTATTGCTATAGAAACAATCAAGTCACGAGTAATGTTAAAGACAATAGTTTTAAAACAATTGCCAATAACTACTGTTGGGTTTCCAAAAAATACCAATATTTACTTTTTCATCATTTTTATCTCTTCCAACAACATTATTTGATTTTTTATCAAAGACACTACCTAACCAAACATAACTATTATTCCTCTAAATTGTCTATCATTTCCAAAATTTGTCAGCCATCCTAACAGTAAGATTTTTCACATAAAATCTGTAATCAATTTGTTGGATGATCTGGCTCACTTCCTACAAGATTTGGTAGTAGGTTGCTGCAAATCTTGGTCTAAAATGGATCTCAGGATCCCAGAGAAAAAAAATTGATGATATGACTAAGGCTAAAATTGAAACAGTGCAACAGTAACAATATTATTCCATAGACTTACAAATTGGTAGCCATATATTTACACCCTCAACATTTACAACCGCAATTCACTTAAAAAACGCTATTTTAAATCATATTGATCAGTACAATCCAATTCTTCAAATAGGATAAAATAGTAAATCACGTCAGTTAAAATCGAGGAACAAGTGAATAATCCGGAATATCAGAAACTTAAAAACGACAAAAAAGGATCATACCGATAAAATCCTTCTCACTGAAGCGAAATAATTGTGAGGCGATTACTTCCTCAATTGGTAATATGTGTAAGTCTTTAAATATGTAATGAGGTTACTTTTTGTTATCATTACTGCTACCGGTGTATTTCATGCAAAAGCTAATTATTTTCAGTAATAGGGAGGCTAATATGAATAGCTTTTACGAAATTCAGCGTTTATGTATTACCAAAATCTGGTAAAGGAGTAAGATAGAATAAGGCTGCTGTAAATCTAGCTTCGAACAAGAGGGGCATAGTTGAGGAAATTGAAAGGTGGGGCAAGCAATCACCCGAGTGACTATGAGCCGCGCATAAGGGGTATATCCGTTGTTTTCCAAGGTCAGTCGTTCAACGTGAACAATTCCAACTGCTGGGTATAGAATTAAGGAAATGGGTATACCCCGGCGTAAATTCGCACAGACGTCAGAAAAAACAAGTAACATGTCGATATTCCATCGAAGAAATGGAAACAACTTAATATTAAATTGCAAAATAAAACCTGTTGGCTTAAATCAGTCTTTAAACGTCAAATTTTCGTTAAAAAATTCCCCGTTTGTCAAATAACTAAAAATAATAAACATAAACATCTACATCGAATGATGTAGGGAAATTACTCTTTCAAACATGAAATTTAAGCTGAAGTTGTGATTAAATTGCTACAAAAATGAAATAGAAGAAAATGAGGCAATCATTATCCCAAATATTAATTTTAAAAATAAAAAGTAACATAAAGAAAGTAAAATAAAGAGCTACTAGTTAAAACAGCTAGTAAAATAAACATTTACAAATTAAATAAACCATTACTCAGTTTATGTATAATCGAAAATCATTGAAGTGAATCAAATCAGTCGAATACCAGATGCATTACAAGTTTTATTTCAAAACGAATGATGAACTACTGTTATGGTTCCAATAAGAAATCACTGACACATCGCAAATGCCCATCAGTTTTAAGGGAAATTGAGCACACTCATTCTTATTACTACACAAACGAATGCACATTTGTAACACCTCATCGTGATTTAAATATATGCATTGCTATGTAAAACAATCTTGACAGCACACCTATCGCGATCCCCATAAACGCAATGAAGATTAATGGTTTCTATTTGAATGTTAGTATGGCATAATATCTCTAAACAAAACTCGACTTCTTACTGAATAACGATCCCCGAATAATCAAATCCAATACAAAAGCCTCTAAAAACAAATTAATAGCCAGGAGTAGTCATCGATAACAATACAACAAAAACATAAGAATTCCATCCTCTACCACACATCAAAGGAAACGCCTGTTATTCGAGATAGAAACTCACCACTTTCGATGTGAGGGAGAAGGAGAAGTAAAAATAATGCATATGCCCCTTCACTTATCATGGTAGTTTGCATCGGTAGGGGGTAATTTCTATGAACTTCATGAAAATACAATTGAGCCCTAACACTACAGCTGACAATTTTACCCAATATACATATCAAACGATGTTCACTTTTTTATTCGCGCATGCGCTCGGTTGTATTTAGAAATGAGGAGTTATTTCGGAAATACGCTTTCTGATCGACAACTTTAATGAAATGAATGAAATTCTGAGTATTCCTCTGGTGCAGAAATGATGTTTTACTTCGATAGTTTTTCTTATGAGAATTACTATGATCGGTTAGATAATTGATAGATCAGCCGTTCCAGTATATAGTATGTTATTTGTATATATGTGGAATATCCGGTGTCCTGTTTGCTCTTGACCAATCTTAAGAAAAAATTAAATATAACCTATGTGCCTATTCATGGATGCCATTACGATGCATTTACTTATGATTTTTTCGATAATTAAGATAGTTTGTATCCTATTACGATTTCAATTTTTTTTAATATTTTTTTATTGAGAAAGGAAATGAACTTTGAACGAATTTATCGTTCGAATGTAAATATGCATAAGGTATATGTCTTGAACAATTAGCTTGTTCCTTCATTTCGTCGGCGAAATCGTCAACCGACTGTCTTCCGAATGAAAGAAATCTACTCTCTTCCCGTCGATGTACTTGCACGACCCGCAATGATAGCTTTAAGCAAGGAGGTTGAGGTATGGGGTATGACTCTAACCACCTTCGTTTTTCCCGTAGCCACATTGGTCTTTTTGTCAGTGGTTGAAAAGCTCATGAAGATCTAACTCGCTGCTGCGCTCCATCTCTCTCGGTGCATTTTGTCCCGCCCGAGCTTGGAGAAAGAAATTCTTTATGACGTTTATGACCGATCTTTAATCTTTGGTCCCGAGCAACCAATTGCCAATAGCATTAGAAATAAGTTCAATGATTTTGCGTTATTATTTAAACTATTTTTAGACATCTCTCATGCTTATTATGACGTGAAAAGTAGGAAATTCCGAATGACGGAGTCAGTATTTCCACTCCTTCACATACTTTCTACCCTTTCTACACTAATATGCAGGACCATGTGCAGGACATTCCGCCGCCAATATGAACGCCGAAAGTCCAAATACTTCCCAAGAAGTTCATAATATAATGAGCAGAGTCCTCAAGCACTATCAATAATGGTTTTTTCGGGGGAAATTTCGCAATTCATTGAGGTATTACAAGAAAATCCTTTCTTCCCGTTGAGCGTACGCTTACTTGATATCATCGGGGGAATATTAATATTTTTGCTTGCTATGGAAAGTAATGATAGAAGCATCTCCCCATTTAATAAAAATATAAGAACGTATTTGCGTATAAATATTTGAACGTATTGCACTTAATATAAGTTTAGAATTAAAATTAGTATATAATAAAGGAAAGTTATATTGCCTGTAAACCATTAAATTTCTCGGTCACACCTATTTTCCATGATTGTAAAGTTATTTTTTTCCATATGGATAATTGGATCATTGATGTAGAATTCTATTTATTATCAATCCTCATTTGTTACAGGATCGCCCTTCTGCGCGCGGCGCTGGTGGCTTGTTTAAAAATTAAATCACTGCCAGCTTCAGCCAGTGTCGTTTGTTCATAAAAACATCATAATAACGGTAGAATACTCCGAATTTATAACTATATCTCATAACAAATTTTTTGTAGTGGGATAATTCGATTGAGTTTCATCCATGGTCAACTCATGAGATATCATCGGGTAAACATAGCTACAAAAGGGACTTTACCAGTAAGGGAACCTCGAGAGTTGACATAGAGCCCACATAAAAAAGAGGTTTAATTTAGTTCAGATATCCTGGAAATTGGTAATACATGTTTGTATTTCTGTATGAATGATATTTTGTCATTATACCTAAAACTCCAGTGGTTGAATTCTTTACCAAAGGGAAATCTGTTTGGATAGGTGAATTGCTGTGCCGTCATCGGTGAGAGGCCATGGAAGAATCTACTGTCAATCTCATCAATGCTCGTGATACTTTTCAGACAGTCATGGAGATGTCTCGCTTGTTAAATACAGGTTTGGACGGAGAAACTTTAACAATTTGTATGAGACTATGCGAAGAAGGAGTCAACCCAGAAGCATTAGCAACGATTGTAAAGAAACTGAGAAGAGAAGTTTCTACGATTAAGAAAAAAGAGGAAAATAATCAGGAGTGACAGAATTGGGGGCGACTTCTTTTACTAACAATTTTGGTGGTTGGAAATTCATAATTAAATTAAAGGTAACAAAATGTCCCTTTCAGCCAATTGTGTACTCTAGTAATTACTTGATGAATACATGTATCCGTTTCCCAGCTTTGTGGCTAAATAGTAAATACTTTTGTAATAATTACCAATACACTGCATCACTAAGTATATAAGCGTGGTAAATGTAAACTGGTATTTGTTAATACACTATTTTAGCGGACCTGAAGAGATTTGAGTGGAGGTAACTAGCGACAGAAAGCAAAAAAAATATTTGGCATTTTGCAATTAACGCGTTTAACATTAACATTTTATCGTAAAGATTAACTATTGTCTGTTTTGATGTACTGAGTGTTAACCATATTATATATTACTTTAAAAAACCTTAGTTATATTTATTTGGCCAATAAACCACTTGGTTAACTTCACTTTAAGGCAGGATATCAGGACATAATTCCGTTAGTGGTGACAGCGAAAATTCTCGAAATGGTAATCTACTGCTAATGTAGCTGTTCAATTTGTGACTATATGAACAGCGGTTTTCCGATGCAGCAACATTAAGCCTTTATTTAATGTTAGCTGCCATTACAGTCCATGCCTATGCTTGATGTTTTCATTGTTAATACCCGATGTTTTTTGTTCACATTTTCGAAAGGCGTATGATTGAAATTTGCCTATCGTAGAATCAGAGGCATATGAAAAAAACTGTTATTCCTGTGGTATAAAAACAATTCTCATACCCCTTATGCCCTATACCATCCTTCATTAAAGTATTGATTTTCATCAGATCTGCTATAACCTCCATTGTGTACCGCACCCTGTTTAAATGTGACTGTTATGTTGGCAACAAAAAATATTTTTATTTTTTAATGAATGCATTGTGAGAAGAGAAAATTATTTTGTTGCAATTTTTTCTTAAGACTTGTTTATTGGATACATTTGGTTCGGAATGCACAAAATACCATTGTGACAATTGTTAAAGTTTTCATGTATCAACTCCTCGATCATCCTCGATTCTTCGATACAATTTTCGTCTGCGTGCTGCGCACAGCACATGGCAGATCCATTCCGATGTATTCAATATTAAAGAATGTCTTCCAAACATTTAAATTGCTCTTTTAGCTTTCACTTGTATTACATCTGAGGTCACAATGAATCCCATTAAGCGCGAGGTAAAAAAAAATGGTTTTTGCTGTGTTATCATGCCATCAAATACCATTTATTTTGTCTTTCCCATTTTGTATATATAGGTATTGAGATCTTTCAAGAACTTACACATGGCGCGAAAAAAAGTATTTGAAGGCGACGATAGAGCTTTAAAAGGTAGTATTTGGTTTACAAATCTACTTCTCTCGGGTAATCCGATACTAATTTTAATTTATCTTTTAGCGTGTAGACAAAGAATAAATGAAGAGTACTTATTGAATAAACAAGTTGAAGATTTGGATGCAATTAAGGAGGTAGATATGAATACTTGAATGATTAAAAAAAATAACAGGAAAACCTTGCCCTAAAGATACATCGCCAATTAAACATTTCAGCTCATAGCCCACGCAAGAGAAGTCGAAAAGCAGCTCCTCACAACAGTCGTTCAAGCGAAAATGGTATCTCCAAATACTTACGGTGAGATATTAGGCAGCTAACCCTCTTATGTCTTAAAATATTCACAAAATTATTTGTTAACCACGTATTTGTAGAAATATCCTGAGAAAAAATTCAAAATTTAGCATTTCCCTGTTGTACGAAAATTTTAAACGATTAATTTGAAGTTTGAATATTCAATCGGAAGGGTTATCCAACCCAACAGCTTTTGCTGTTTGTACAATATATTATATGCTGCATGTACGATATTGAATCGCTGCCGCCGAGCAATTATAAAAATAATTTGACCCTTTTGGTGGGATGTAAAGGTTGTGTCAAAGTTTAGAGGGTTGCTGCAAGCACAAACTTCCCCAGTTACTTCAAAATTTAACATGATGTATTCCCATTCGTTCATCAGTCAACCTGTTGAAGCTACTGGCATTGAATACCGTCTCTAGTTATATTATGACTTGCTTGCTGACATTTATAATGGTCTGCCCTTTGAATCCCATTAAGGCACTCTTGGATATAAGGATTTTTATTAAATTTGTTAATCACCAACCATTTCCAAGTTCACGATTCATCCAAGGTTAAATCATTTTCCAAGCTTTCCTCAGGCTTTGAAATACTTGCTTCACCAACTTTTCAGCTCCATGCATATTTCCCTCTTCCAAAATATTGTTTAATTTCTTAAATATCTGATAGCCACTTAAATAATTTGAACTTGCTTTGAAATTTTCTATTCCACTTTTTCTGAAAAATAGCGTATCTATGCTATGTGCCTGTTTTACCCATTTTGATTAGGGTATTGAGGTTAATAATTTTGCCTTGATAAAAAATTACAATAATAAACAAGTAATGAAAGTGCAGTAGAATTTGCTTGTAAGTATTTCATTCGTTGTTTTACGAGGCACCACTATACTGAAACCTAAATTACTGAGTAAACAAATACCCTATGGGAAACCTGCAAACCAAATTTTAAAAAATTGAAAATTCTAACTTTTACTATATATGTATATTTATTGTTTATGTATGTATGTTAAGGATACTGTGAAACAACATATCACCAATGTTCAAGTACATGGGCATAATAATCGACAGTGTTGATGTACATCTTTTCTGCCACTCTACAACTACGTATAATAAGAGTCCCCTTCATGTGGGCATCAACATTTTTAATGATCTGCCACCAGGCATAAAATCTGCCCTTCTAGGGGTTCATTTAATAAATATCTTAAGTGTTTTCTGATAGAAAAAATGCTATTATAGTGTGGAAGGGTTTCTGAAGGAGTCTTCTGAACACTGAAGCAGCTGATAGTATGTTTTCTGACTTGTCCTATATTTTACTTTGTCAAGTCCTGGGACCAATAAATATCATTAACATGCCAATCTCTGCAGAGAAAAGAAAGTTTCTGAAAGAAGTGGTCTAAAGATTCCCACCTCTATCAACCACTACAAAGTCAAAATAGATTGTAATACCTTTGATGCAAAATGGTTAAAACTCTTTCATATACATTGGTGGGTGTAAAAATAGACCCCAGTCTTATTTTATTTCCTTGAATATTCCTGCTTGCAGATATTTTGCTTTTTGGATGCATTGCATTTTCTATATGTATATTAGCCTTTTTGTCATCTCAAATCAGTTCCACCTTTTTGAAAAGGATAAAATGGTGTGTATTCCATACTCAAACATGACTAGAAGCAAACCACGAGTAAACTCAAATGTTGAACTTCATGACACTATCGTCAAATACTATGTAAAACATTTAAGAGTGATGAAAATTTGTAAGGAGTAGATAGCCAGTATCGCACACACCTATCTAAAATCGGGAAGGTTTGTCATAATTAATTTAAAAAATTTAGCACATACAGAAAACATGGATAATTTGACCAATATATATTAAATGGAAGTTGTCATATTTTCACAAATGAAACTCCTATCTGCATAGCACAATTGGCTTTGGAATAAATAGTATTCTGCCAAATGTTAGGGGATAATAACAATTTATTGAACACATGGGTTATCCCAATTACATGTGTTTTAATATATAGCAATGATGCTCACACACATCCATGCCTGTAGGCAGTGGATGAAAATCGACCTAGGCAGGATATGAACCCCTGACCTCCGGACCCCATGCAAGGAAGTTACCCTGCCACTTCTCAGGCTGGCAAAACTTAATTACCATTAAATTAATTTTACTATCAGGCATTTTATGAACAAGGGCTAACATTAGATTTTCTAGAAGAATTAGGAATTTTAAACAAACCAGCTACTTTGTTTCTAAAAGGGAAAGAGTGTTCCCCACCCATTTACCTTTCCTTAAAATTCATATTCTTATCACATACCTCACCTTAGAGCTATTACCTCTCCACATCCTTCTCCTCCCTCCTTCAATATTGTGGGGGTCTGATATTGGAGTTCTTAACCTTGCTTATTCATGCCATTCTTCCCTTTCCTTGTTTTCCCTACCTCCCCCCTCTTGGCCATTCCTTGGGATATAGATAGACTTGTTACACAGACATTACATGTCGAAAATGAAATCAATTGTTGAAACCATGTTTGGAATGGTGAAAATTAACTAGCGTCTCTCATTTCAGCACTGCAAGATTAGTAACAAAACACCTTTGCAATAATGCTAGCAAGTTGAGTAGTGTTTGTTCCATGAAAAACAAGTACAATTATTTTTGTGAAATTATACATGCTCTAAAACTTTCCTGATAGTGGAGTAAAGTAAATGAACACATTCTTATTAAATTTTGGGTTCATTACATTTTACAAGCTAAAATTGTAGATTGAATTGCCAGAAATATGTTCACAATAAAGCCTTTTTAACATGTTCAGTTCATACCTCTTTGTAATTTTCTCATGTACTGTAATAAATTTTGAGAGCTTTGTGACAAAAGAGATTATTGTGGCTTTGCAATCAGGGCTGTCCGGTTAATCTGAGATGTTATCCAATTCATTAGAAAACTTTTAAAAACATTCAGTTCTATGAACCATGAAATATTTGTCACAATTAAATGGTTATAACAAAAGTCCTGATAGAGTTCACTTCCATTGGCATTTTTACAAATTATGTCTTCCAGATGGAGCCTTGTGTGAAGATCAGGTTCAGGTTGTCTCTCTTACTTAGCCCATTCAAACTTCTTTACGCTACTTTGATTAAAAATAAGTGCTCCTAAATCTGTGATCATGGCCGTCTGTGATATTATTGACACACATATACAAATATGTCTTAAACATATTTGTGACTTGTGCTATATATCCATAGGGTGAAGGCCATTCACAGAGAGTTATTCTTTGGGGAATAAGTCTCATACATATTTCACTTTTCAATGCCAAAACTGATATCATAAGTTAAAGTTCATAAAATATTATTACTTAAATGATATTTTCTCCATTCCCTCAATTCGCTTTGCAATTGTATTAAAACTGTATTTGGAAATTTTTGTATCAATCAACATTAATATTGAGTAGTTACCGTTTAAATTTATTTTATTTCAGAGCTGAGAATCACTGAAGACACTGCAAAATTAGACAATGTTCCTTTTCAAGACTTTTGTGAAAGTGATAAAAAATCAGCATGAAGATGATGTGCTAAAAAACAAATCAGTGCCCGTGGTAGATACCTGTAGTTATTTATAGTGAATGTAACCAAATAATGAATATTTTACCAGTGTAGTTTAATTGTTAAAAAATATATTTGTAAATTTCAGTGGAATCCTCATTTTTTTTTGTAAAATTCTTATGCAGGTTTTAGAAAAAAGACTTTTAAAACATCTTCATAAAAATTCAAACATCATTATTGAGGTATGCATGGCCTTCTCAAAATTAAATAGCTTTAAAAAAATATAAATTGTGAAATTTATGTATTAACTACATAGTTTGGATGAACAACAAGCAAAGGATTATCCTCGAGAGATTGGGCTTCTTGACCTTTAAGACCAGTACTCATCAGAGGAATGAAGACCTGATCCTATAAAAATGAAAGAAAAAAAGTATTATTTTCATGACTTAAAATTATGCCAAATGCATCAATAAATAAACCTTCATCCACCTATTCATAGCATGAAATTCCTTCCCCATTTCCTAGTATGTAACTCCACCACAGAGTAGAATCTTGATTTGCATAGCTATGGGGGCCATAAAAGCAGTTTTGTATAGTTGAGTTCAATTTTTAATCATGATTAACGAGTAGATTTTCATTGAAATGTTCATTATATACATGCTGTAGAAAGATGTTTTGTTAGCTAAAATCTTGTAAAAGAAAATAATTTGCCAAATAAAAATAATGCACAAGTGCAGTTTTTACTAATCTTATATTTGTTCTTTCATTCCTCTACACACACTCATGCCACATGTTTTTTTACCTAGTTTATATAATTCATTTCTTTTAGATTACAAATTTGCTAACACATTCAATTCTGTGGTGTGCAACAGCCCTTAAACACAAGTTTCATCACTCATCAAGCACTTTATACCTAAATACTTCCTCTAAAAGTGGAAGTTAACTTTTATCTGATCTCACCCAGATATCAGCCTCATAATAATAAATTATTTATAATTAAGTCAGGTTTTTATGGGTACACTGATACACTTAAGACCTTCCCAAAATAAAACTAAATATAGCTATGCCGTAAACTAAAATTAACTGTTCTTCAACTGAATTTGAACTCTGAACAGCCTTGCTTCCTTACCACCAACATTGGCATGTCCTACCCCTACCTCACACAACAATCTCCCCTCTATTACAGTCATCAACAGTCTATTTTCACTTGCAATTCCCTGCATCCATTCTTGGTGCCTTCTTTAATTTTATCCCCTAAAACACTCTCTCCTACCATACCTGCCCTTAGTTTGTTTCTCTTTCCATCCATTTTACTTTTACATTTTTCAGCACACCCGTATCTCAAAAGCCTATAATTTGTACATGTCCTCGAACCACAACAATTAGGTTTCAGATTCATACAAAACCTCGCTGTTTATCAATTGTACTTTCCTCTTTACATCTTTAATCAAGTTCCTTGTCATGATCATCTATCTCCTCTTTAGAAAAGCTTCTTTATCCCATGCAATTCTTTTTATAATGGTACATGTTATATCCTTACCACTTTGCCTACTTTCCTCTAAGTCATTTCCTACACAAGTGAACTGCTCTATCTGATCAATTTATGCACCCAACTAATATTTATCTTACCTTTCCTATTTCTTGGGAACCTCATTACCTTCATTTTTTTCATTGCTTCGCATCACATGCCTATCACAGTGATTTTGTAGTGTGCTTAGCAATGACTGCTATTCCTTGGCTGACTAATGCTTTTTTATCCACTAACCTAGCGGACTTGATCAGTTCCCCACCTACTTTAATTCCCACCTGCAGTCCTTCTCTAGTTTCTCCTACCATTTACTCCATGTGTAAATTGAAAAGCATGGATGATACTGGACGACTCTTCCTTAACCCTCTCCTCACCCACAGCCTATCTTTGCCCAGCCTAATCTTCCATCCTTGAGACAGTCCATTTCACCCTGTTGTAAAATCCCCATATTCACATACTGGTCCTTCCTCAATGTTTCTTTGTAATAAAATGGTAACAATAAGAGCATGGCTATATTTATTACAAAATTAATGGGAAAATAAAAGACCTTAGGAAGTGTGGAGAACTTATCATTCCAGGTGTATAAGAATCAGCATGTCTCCACCGAAATTACTTACAGTTTTATTAGTTTTATATATATTGAAGCTACATTTAACCCTTTTAGTGCAGCGGGCTGATATATTGGCTTTTGATGTCATGGCGAAAAGTGCGGCGGGCCGATATATCGGCTCTTACCAAATATT
>LYUA01003344.1:17316-33069 GCA_002093875.1 Calopteryx splendens
ACTTTCAAAGTAAAGCGAGAATAGGTAACGTATTTTTTTTAATAAAACAGAATGGACTGACTATAAGCTATAACACTTGGACCGGAATGGTAGGAACTAACCGTGAAAGAAAAGGCTTATGCAAATCAAGTATTAGATGGAACTATTAGAATTCCAGCCACACCAAACACCACAAATGTCAGCAAGACCGCGTAACATAAAGAAAGAATAACAAAGTAATATCGAGTTTAAAGTTTTATTTATCACGGAAGAGGAACCTTCGAGGCACTAATGAGTAGAATATGCGAATACCGCCTAAAGCTCACCGACAATTGCAAGTGGATTGAGGTTGTGTTTCCCGTAAAAAATCCTCCATCTGATTCCACTGGTTCTTTTGCAAGGGTATGATTCGTCTTTCAACTAGCCACAAGCTGAACAGTAGGTCTCTGAACAGTACACGCTAATGACTTGTTATTATCGACAAAAGATGGAATGTAATTATATTAAAATAAAAAAACTTATATTAAATATCGTGGAATTTTTTATATATTAAAATTTTTGGATATATTAAAATATCATGGAATTTTTGGCAAATAAAATCTGCAAGTACTACTCTGTCCGTTATTTTCTTACTTCACATTGAGGAACCTTATATTCACTACCAAACGACTATGGTTTGATCGTTTCTCGTTTTTACCCCACTTTCCCCAATACTGTTATCCACCTCGCCTCATTCAAATAGCATAGAGAATGAATATCCTCCCAACATATCTTTCTCTGCATATTTATCATCCCTTCTCATTCTTTCACAAAATAAATCAAAATAGAAACTCATTTTATCCGTCTTCTTATTATAACCATCAAACTCCTTTCCGCCTTCCAGATAAAAATATCATTTTCTATCTTAAATGGAATCCTAACTCATTTTTATAACATCATATCGGAAACCCTGTCCAGGAAACTCTGAATCTACTTTCATTCTTTTTCATCAATGATCATAATCAATCCATCTATTCAAAGGGCAAAGTGCAATATTATAAATTTTTAATTGAAGGCATTTATTTTCGATCTAGTTAATAATCTTAGTTAACTACAGCTAATCATATACTTCTATTAAAATATTTATCTACAGCTATTTTTCTCGTCCTAAATGCAGCTACTCCCATCTTTACTTATAAAACAATGTTGCTTATCGTACGCAATATATTGACGAGTTTAAATTTAATACATTACATTCACTTTAATTCTATTTTTATATCTTTACAATTAATGTAAGTTTACTTTACACTGCACTGAAAATATCCATTCAATTCAAATACGCTCTTTGCAGTTCCTCGAGAGAAGATGCATCCAATGTTTGTTGTAATCTGAGAATTTTGGAGTAATAGGTAGGCATGCATTCTGCACGACCATCATATTAGTGTGTTCTCTCTGCCAGTCGCGAGCCCCGATGCGATGCCTTAACCCTCAATTCCATTGAGCTGCGAACGCATTCGCGCAACTCTTCCTCTCTCTCTCCATCACTTTTCCCCGCCGCCACCTCTTCACTTTCTTCGTCTCCAAAACCACGCATTCCTAGACACTCCTCCCGATGCCCATTGGGAAAAATCTCCCAGCAAAATAAAAGTTCACCCGCATGGATTGATGGACCGCTGCTGGCGAAAGGAATCTTGGGGGACGTGAGGAGCCTGGGTGGGGGAGGGGAGGGTGGAGGAAATATCGAAGCCCTTCGAGATCTTTTCGACACATTCTCCGACGTATTTTTTGCGCATGCGCGAGCAGAAAAGAACCGACGGAAAGGTTTTGGCACCATACCTCCCGATGAGAATAAATATCCCATCGCTCCTCGGAGGGAGGGAAAAAATATAAAATATAAGATCCCCCCCCTACCCTCCCCATTTCCCTTTCCCCACCCCTCGCACTCCATTGGCGGTGGTCGCCAAAACACTATTATTTCCATCTCTCCGGACGGGACTCCATGCGCTAAGAAAACACATCCCCTCCATCCCACACTCTCCATCTCACGCACTCGTCTCTGCCCTCCTTTCCTTCCCCCCGCCCCTTTCCCCCCCTGTGCAAGGGCCCACGCCGGTTCCATGGTGTAAGCCCCAAAATGACGCAGGGAAGACCAAAAAGTCGAAAAAGCGTCGCTGGATAGTTTAAGCATTATTTACGGTTCCAGGTTTTTAAATCGTGAGTTCTACGTTCATACAAAAGGAACGACATATTAATGATAAAATATTCCGACCAGTATATTATTCACTTTATAATAAATATGTTTGACTGAAACCATGGTTGGTAATAAATTTTAAATGTTGAAGTATTTGTTCATTTAGAAAATAAATTATTTTACTTATTAATAACTTTTCGCAAAATATATAATATCGATCTAAAACCGTGAATTCATCTGCTTAGTTAGTTATTTTCATTTTATCGTTCTTTGCTCGATTGGCATCAAATGAATAAAGAAGATGTTTGCGAGAGGAATATATCCAAGATCGAATTTTATGCTATTCGTTTGAGGATTTATTTCCCTTTTGGTACCTGCTGGAAAGATGACCCCAACGTCATCTTTCATCCCCAAATGCCACCGTGGACCTGGCACATGCCCACGGCGGCGCTGAAACATTCCCGTCCACAGTGCTCCACGGTCTCCCCCAATCCTCGCAGCCCCTCCCTCCACCAGCCGCTCCCCGCCTCCCCCGGACCCGAATGCACACCTATTAGACCATCGGTCGTGAGACAGAGGCGCACGACGGCGTGGACTCAGTGGCGCCTTATTCCTCATCGCTTCCCCAAAAAAGGACGCGGAAATATATGCTGAACACGCGCGATTGTATGCATTCAAATGATGGTGGACTGAAGAGAGGAAATTATGGGAGAGTCCACTTAAATTCCTTTGCTTGCATGCGGATAGCCGAGTTTTTGGAGCTTTACTTGGCCCTCCCATGTTCCACATTGCACCTTTTCTATCATGGTAGTACCATGATGGTTTCTTAGTACGCTCATAGAACAATCCGAATAGAAACCCTTTCACCTATTGATGACCAGTGACCTACCCACTGGACTACCGCGTCCCTTCGATAATTGATAAGAGCATTTATAGTAACAATATGAGAAAAGAACGGAAACCACAGCAACATACAAAAAAGTACAATGCAATAATGAAGCTTACAGGAAAGAGTGTTTTACTAGGACACAAGGAAAAAATATATTCCATGCAGCAGAGTCGGGGTTTATTAAAAAAATATGATGGGTGTAACTAGAAAAGAGAGAAAAGTTGGTCTCATTACCTCCCTCGATTACAGAAATTACACAAGAAAAGTCAGTGCAAGAGAAAAGACAGCATGAGGGTACCTGGGGGACATTTACTCGTAAAAGTCGAGGAGAAATAGAGTGGAGTAGTGATCGAAGGAGATGTGCCAAAGATTGCGACTAAAAATTCTGCGACTGAAAGGCCCAGGATCATGGCCAAAGATACATATCTTCAATCGATGTATGAAAGCTATGAATACGATTGCGTTCGTACTGGAAGAACTCGATTGCAAAATACAAGAGGGTGGAACATCTGCTATTGAAGAGCACTGGATAGTGTTTTTTTCTGCAGGTGCAATACTAAATTCGCTAGATATTTGGCGATTCTATCACGTTACGCAATAGTGATCCTTCCAAGTAAAACTTGCCTTGTCATTTCATGAGAAAGGATGAAATATTTGTGAAAAATTCTTAACATAAATAAGAGAACTTTGCCCAAAATATTTCGTTATTAGGTACTGATATGCTTGGGTGAATTGTCATGAACTCTTTTTTTTAATTTTTATAAACCTAATTTTTGTCACGTACATTATAAAATTTTACCAAGTGATGAAATTGATAACGAGGTATACTTATAGCCATCCTCACATATTGCGATTTAATCCATTTTACTATTGGCGAAAGGGAAAATTGCTATGAGAAATGAAACCTTATAAATAATCAATAATTTTCTGAAGGCGTTAATTCTGAATCTAAAGACTATCTGATATAAGAGCATCTTCTATAGCTTTTATTATTTGATATCCCAAACAATAACTTTCAAGCTTGAATCTTCAACAATTAAAAATCTAGCATTTAAAAATTATAGAGAAAGTAGATCTTATCGTCTTTCCCGCATTTATAGATTTTTTCTAAATATTTAAAATTGCATTTTTCCCTATTTTATCTTTTCAACCTTAGTAAAATAAGGTTCCTTTTATTTTTAGGCAGAGTTAAAGCTAATTGCTTAATAAACATAATATCTATCAAGCATGGTGAAATGAAGAACTCGAAACATATCAAGTCATGAAATGGGCTATATAAATTTGTAGTATAAAAATTAGTTACTTTTTCGTTTTCCGTTGTTTTTGTATTGAGCATATTTACATATCTAGTACTCAGTAAAATACCCGAGGGATAATATTTCAACCATATTAACGAAATAGACGAAATAAACCTTCATTTTCCTTCATTCGTAAAGTATGGTACCTACCATTTCACACTTATAATTTACAGTTTTCATAATAGTCTAATGTATATAATCTAACCAAAAGTCCGTCATAAATTTTTTATTGTACCTGCATAGCCCACCTCATGTTTTTAAATTTCAAAGATCACTCTCTGTCCACTTTTCAAACTCAAATTATCTTGTAATATCCCTTTTAACGACGATGATCTTGTAAAAGGAAATTCTAAACGTTCCTTAGCGTATATAAATCAATGATTTATTTATATCCCAGCACTTTCCGATGAGTTGTGATGCTAAATTTGTAATACGTACCTCTTTTTCTCATCCGTAAATCATATTCGATTGTGGAAGGAATAAAATTCACCGATAAGTGGACGAGGACTCTGAGGAGCGGGGATCAAGTGTGTCACCTTCTTATCACGCCATATTTCCTCTCGTCTCTTTCCTTCCCGTTCCATTCGAGTCTTTTCAATTCCTGCGGTCGTCTTCAACTTATTCTCCTTATCACTCCTCCTCACGCCCTCCTTCATACGCCAGAGCTCTTGATTCACTCTTTCTTCATCGCCATTCTTTCCCGGAGCAGACCAACCCTCCCTCCTATCTCACAGATGCCCCATTACGATTTTCGAGATATTTTCTCAACCGCCACCCGTTATTGGCCAAGAAATTTCCTATTTTGAGGAAAAAGGGGCTACTAATAATAAGAAATTAATTATCAAACTCCGAGAAAAATCGTTATGTACTCATTTTATGCTTGTCAATTCCAGAATTTTATTATTATTTGCACACATTTTAGCTTCCATAACAACATATCAGTTATAAAATGTTTCCAACTGAACCTTTTACTATCAGCAATTGCCACGTGAACATTCACTCACTGATTCCATCTACCAAATGGGATATGCAATGCCTGGTAAAAAAAGTATGCACCACAGGAGCGAATAAGAATTTAAAACCGCCCTTTCTCCTGGAAATCATATTGCAATATGCAAATTTGCAGAAGATATGGCGTTGCTCTAAAAAAATGAAGGGGCCTAATAAAACTACCCTTTAGATATGAAAGAATAATAAAAATTTCACGTACTTAAAGGCAAGAAAGGTAAAAGGAAACAATTATTACAATACGAAAACAGAAGCTAGAGGAAAAAAATAAATTCTGCTAGTTGTTAATTTGTAGGTATTACACCAACTAAAAATCCAATAAGATTAGAACAACCGAAAAATGTATTTTCAAGAAGATAAAGTTAATTCTAGGTATAAGATCTTATTGATTGGGATTTTCACTTCAATAAAGCATATTATATAATGAGTATGTACCCTTCTTCCCTTATGTGCCAAAAATGAATGGAGCAGCAACACAGAAATCCCTGTATTGTTCCCTCAGAGCCAATAAATAATATATGCAGTAGCGGTGAAAAGAAAAAAATGGAAAAATTGACATTGGCGCTTGAAGAAAATATGAAGATGGAAAGGAGGTATAAAATGACGAAAAAAGGGTTATATATATGGAAATTGGACGCACAAAGAAGCCTGTGGGGTACACTGTAAACGCGAAGGTGTGTCATAAAGGAAGGTCTCAAATGAGATGCACGAAAAATTTAGGAGAGATATTCGAGATAAAAAACATGCACACGAGAAGATATTAGCTAATAAGAATGTCAGGTGGAGACCTGCACAGACCCCATCGTAGGATCGATGACTTATAATGATGATGAATGAAAGAGAATTTTCGATCGCATTGGAAAATGAACTTCCTTCCAACATCCACCAAAATCCGTTTTGCGGCTCAAAAACGAGTAAAGCATAATTTAAAAAAATTGAATTACTACTTTTTTCTATTTCTTCACTGAATCCGTAAATATTGACATTTTACCAGCTGAAAAATTCAGATTGTCAGTTTGAATCCTCAGGAATAACAAAATCCGTAAATATTGGTTTTCTGTAAATTAAATATTCATTAAATATATCTTCGGTCTCAACTATCAGATGCAGATAGGTAATTCATGCTTCTTTCACCTATTTTATTATAAAATCAATAGTATTATGCATTGATTTTCAAGAGAAGCAAACAGCTTTACCTATGACACAGTTTCCTCCATATACATAAAATATCACCTTCGTGTCGACATGAATATAAAGTATCCTTTAGGAAATGATGTTTCGAGTAAATAGAGTGCGAATAAGCTCTTCACCAAAGCATAAGAGTACTGATATGGGTTGACAACGCTAAAAATTGAGTTGCTCCTTTCGGGCAGCTCTTTAAGCTCCCCAACAGTCGTCTCTCGGCCTTGATTACGGTTTCACGCTGGTCGTCGCGAAGGATTTCGTTCCACCTTGGCTCCTACCCTTCCCCACGGGCGTGAAAACACGCAGGCCTCCGAGAGGTTGTGCTCGGGAACAAGTGCGCAACACCTTCATGAATATGAAAGAGGACGGCACACCTCCAAACGACAACTACCACGAAAATGCATAGGCTATTTGGGTCAAGACCTAGCGAATTTTTTAAATTCATTCCGCGGGTACAGAATGACTATCAAGTGTCTTCGTATAACGACTGCCCGTGAAATTTAATTTTATTTAATTTCGTGGACAGCCACTTCTTCCTAACATTTATTCAAGTTTCATTAGTGACATGAAAAATTATTGTGATCCATCACAAAGTTACTAACGTAACTCCATCTAAAAAAATAACTCAAGAAGTACAAAAGTTTTTAAGCTGCGTTCGTTAGGAGCAATCACAGATTGTCATTATAAAAATAAATTTAAAAATATCAAATATCAATATTATTTGAATCGCTAAAAACTAAACGCTATACTTGGTGAAAAGTAAATCGAATAATTATTTCCGGTTTCATAAGTAGGTTATTATTCTCACAATATTTGCGTTCTTAAAATGAGGAACTCATAAATTTAATACTCGCCTGTTTATGACGATCATTCCATCTTGTATGGTTGGAGCATCTGCTCTATTTTGATTAATATTTAGCACTCACGGTATTTTAATCGGTGATTGAAAAAACAAGTCTTTTGTGAGTGAGGGATAAAAATATTGAATTTTGATTGGTTAAAGTGTAGGTCGTATCTTTATAATACTTATTAAACTTACTCTATTTCAAGTTTTCGTTTATGGGAAAATGTTTTTTTAGAATACGGAAATGAATGATTGTCTGTATTGAGTTATGCCTTTATTAACTTATAGTATCACCTGGGAAAGTTAATAGTGAATGCAGTAGCTTGATGTAGAGAGTATGCCTCCATGCATGATATGTTATTTCTATATTAAAATTATAATTTATCAATAACGTTATAATAATGATTTAAAGGTCTTTTTTGGTGATTCGAAAACATATATATCATTCAATATTAATACTTTAAAATTAAATAATCCACGGAGAATTTCCCTGGAATTCATAAATAGATATCTATCATTTCGTTTCCCAAGATATCGCCTTCAATCCGAGATTTATACACGGTTCCCCATCTGAACAGAAATGCATAATGGAAAGGGGCTGACGGTGCGGAAGGATCCTAGGATTCGAGGGGAGGGAGGGCCAATGGGGAGAGGTTAATGGACGAAATGGGAGGATCTCCTTCAAGGGGCACCGAAAAGACGCCCGGAGATCCGAAGGAGGAAGGAATAAAATGTGAGGTTCGGAAAACACTCTTAACGCGCAATAGAATTCCGCCGGAGCGGAATTTCTGAGATTCTCTCTCATTCCCTCATTCCTGCGAGCTGAGAACCACCTCCTCCTATTCGGGGAAGTGAGGACCCCGAATGCCGTTCGCATTTGCATAGTCCGGCAATGGCGAGGTTACTTCAAATCGCCTGCCAAAGTTGAACGCGAGGGGTTACCGAGCGGGGGGAGGCGCCAAGGGATTCGAGCGAATAGGTCCCTGGTGCAGCGGTGATGATCCAAAAATATCCCACAGGGATCTTTAAAGGCCTGAGAGGGGAGGGGGAGGATAGGAATAAAAGAGCACTTGATATTCCTACTTAATACCATCGGTGCCGGTTTGAAGATGATTTTAATACTGGCTGTACCCAGACCAGGAAGGACCCCTTCCAACTCTCCCTGGTCGCATCTTTGATTCGAGCGATATCCACTCCGTCATTCAAAATTTCAAGCCAAAAAAAATCCTCTCTTGCTCCAATAATGAGGGGGAAAAACTATTTTATATGCTGATCTCTCAGTGCATTCACTCTGGAATTTATTGAGAAATCCGACGACCTACGACAACTGAATATTCACACGGCTATGTGTAGAAACCCAGATAGGGATTGCCAAGTAGTGCAAATATCCTTGGCTGGCTCCTCCGATTAGTATTAAACATATGAGGATATAATCAATCCAAAGATAAGTTATCCTCACAGGTTGTGTAATGTGGTTTTTCAGATTTCCGCAAAAATCTGCGAAACAGGTTTTCCTGCAGCATTATACTGCATGGCTAAATGTTCATTCGCTAATAGTTCAATTCGTGCAAGTGAAAATAGAGATGATATGCGTAATTTTTTACACCACACTCGTCTCAAATTTGCTGTTCTATAATTGATAAAGTTAGGGTCAAAAGGCTAAGTAATATTAATTTGGGTCAAATAGGTTTCTGAAGAGTTTGGATGAGTATTAACTAAGATTCATTGAGGGTAACGGAAACATTGCTAGCCTAATATTACGCTAGTTAACTACAGTTAAAACTTTAGACGCACACGGATTAATTGTAGCCAGAGCAACTTGCGATGCGCCACAGTCAATGCGCTGTAGTTTCCCCGAAGACAGCACACTCGATGTCCCCTTTCGCAAAGGTCGATTCGTCGGAGCAGAGACTTCTCCGTTTTCCGGAGTCCCGCACTCCCCGTGGGTCCCGGGCTTTTGAAATCATGCCGTGCCAGCGAAAATTTCATCCTATTTTCCAACGCGGATGTCCTAATCTATTCCCCAAAGACCGTGCGAACATTGCCTTTTATTTGTTTCTCTTTTTGAGAATGGAAGGGGTGATATACGTTCCTAACATGGCAATATTTTCAGGTGTTATCACAGAGGGGAAATGACTCAATCGGCTTCTTTTAATTTTTCCTTTCCCTGAATTTTATTATTGCAGTACAATGGGTATTTTGTGGGAGTTATTTTTCGATTGAGGATTTATTAATTTGAGAACATAGGAATTCCGTGCGTCATATACCTTTATGGTATTTAAAAAAATAGTTAAGAGATGCAAGTTATAGTTCGTTTCTTTAAATTATACCATCAAGGTATATAGGGAGTTTTGCTTCGTAAGATAACTTACACAATATAACACACGCATGCCAATGATTATAGGACTTCTCTCTCCCCATGAATGCTTATTTCCATCATCCAGGACTGGTTATAAATACGCTCAAGCTCAACCATTTTGCGTTGCATATGCATAATAAAAAGACTCTTCCTTTCTCCAATTGAAACGAACTCTCTTGTTTAGTGTCACTATTTGCACATTTTCACTGCTGGTGGTTTGATTTATAATTGGCACTGTCATTTGAAGCTGAATTCATATCATTTAAAATATTTCTTATAGAAATGTCTTCCATATGAGTATAAACATTTTAGTGACATTATATATGACATTACATATGATATTACAACATTATATACGATATAACTGAAACTTTATGCACTATACTTCAAAAGACTTCAAGAAAATTCTTGAACTTTCTGTATCAACATTATTTAAATATAATGGAAACTTTTCCCAAATTCCTATTTGAAGGACTATACGATTGACGTAACTCCCACGCCCCCGTGTTCCTTCTCCCGGGAAGTTGCGGCCTACGACATATTCGCTGAGTGCGAAGAAAAGCAGTTCGAAGTGGTTGGAAGTAGAGAGATTGAGCTTTTCCCTCTTTTATTTACTCCTTGGACTGACCTATGGGCCCATCCCCTTCATATCCTGCTTGCCAGTTAAACAAGTAAAACCACGCAGCCAGTAGAATGAGTTTCTCGGAAAAAACTCCCAATATGAGCCTTCATATTCATCATATCGAAGACACCCCATACTCTGCTCTAAGAACGGAAAAACCCTTTGAACAGTAGAGAGAGTGGGAGAACATGGAAGTGGAAATAACCCACGGCTAAGTGGGGAGAAAAACATGGTAGTATGAAATAACTTGTAAGAGTGTCCGGATCCCTATTCTTTTTTCTCCGCCAATATCTAAGGAAATGAAAATGAAGGATGCATGACTTGTACTGCCAGAGGTTAATTTGATTCCCTCGGAGGGGCTGAAATATTCGCCAAAAGAAATGTAGTTTCTATGGGAGGCCTTATGACTGGAGAACAATTATTAGAGCAAAATTACACTGCGGGAACATTTAAAATATAGTCTACGATTATATATGCAGATTGCATGCGTATAAGAGTAGCTACACATGTAATAAGAAGAGAAATGTATGAAAATTTATCGACTTCATTCCATGTAGTAAAACTCCCTATGATAGTGTTTGTTTTTTCGAAAAGGAATATAGCCTCATTCCAAACTTAAGGAGCAGATCATTTTGGGTTTTGAATGCTCCTGCATGAAGACCACGTCGGTTGCAGACTTATGCTATCAGTGGTGATAGCAATTCCCAGAACTGATTGCTGAAGATGTAAGTACGATATAACGGACGCGAAGATTCAACACCCAAAGCTCAGGATTAAAACCTACTCACTAATGCCGTAAATACCTACGGTATAAGCCTTTAACATGGTAGCGTTGAAGAAGAGATCGAAATAGGTATATGCCATGGTTACTGATAAATACTCCTAAACTACTTTAACTATGAAGCCTATATGTACTATAAAAAGCTATAAGATATGCACAATCAAATCAAAACTCATTCGATTATATTTTCCATTGGAGACTGGACGAAATTTCACCTTAATAGAAACGGCTGTTAGCAAAATAAAATAATATCGCATATGAAACGATGAGGAATTAATTTGATTGAGTCCAAAAACGTATGGCAACGGCATTGTGTAAAATAAGTACTGTTCAATATGAGTAACTTATAATTTTCCACAACTTACAAATCAATATTGAATCATATGTTTAGTTTCATAAGTGAGGTATATCTCAAAGAGTACTTAGATGTAAATGGCGTTTTCAAGTCATGCAATCACGGACACTTTCATTGTCAGTGTCTTTTGTGGTTTCTCAGAAAGATGATACCTAAGAAATCGCCATACCATTCCAGTCCACTATAAGCATCACTCGAACTTGAACTCAGAATCACTGGTCAGTAGCTGAATGCATTAGTAGGTGAGTAGTTCTATTACTACTAACAGGCTAACATGTCACCATAATAGTACTGAATTATTATATTATTTTTTGTATTATTTCCGCATGTGTACTGCATTATTCTTGGTATTATTTTAAATTACTCTAATTCTATCAAGTGGATCTAAAAAACAGTTTTATTAAAGAAAATTTTGTTGATCAACCTAATAATATCATATTCGTTTGACTTTATATATAAAATACGTTCACGGAATAACGTAAATTAAAAACGTAACTTTCACTTAATTTTTAATAAAGATTAGCCCAAAGGTTGAAACGAACGCACGACGTAATTTTAATTGGAACCTCCGCCCTGAAACTCCAATCGACATTTCCATTTTGAATTAAGTCGGATCTTTCACATAAATCGGATGAAGCACATTAAAACAAGCGACGCCTACAATTAAAATGAAGAGAAATTGTGGAATGTGAAAAAAAAAGGTTTTGGTGGGCCGAATGTTGGTGTACAGTTGCTCTAGAAGAAGGAAGTTCTGAAAAAAAGATTTCATTCCAGCGAGTTGGTGGCTTAAGGGCTTAAAACAAGACATTTTCGTTTAAAAACTACCTTCGAACAAGTAGGAAAATGCATTGGGGATTCCGAGAGAGATTCTCGTCGGATCCACGTTCCTACCATCACGCTGAAATTTGCTTACCTACTCAAACCCGGATACGCTCTATAAATGCATGCAGTTAACAGCGTTGTAAATTTGGGTACTCACCATGGATGAGATTTCCACACAATAGGAACACAAGCCCAGTGGCAACTGAAATGAAGAAAATGGACTGTTATTAGGAACGCCTTAGCGCTGGAAATACACAAATTTAACTACACTTTAAGGCTACAAAATAATAACTGCTCTTTTGGATCATATTTTCATTCCTTTATTAGTACAAAATTTACATTGATCATATTTCAGTTGATAAAAGTTAAAAATTTTCCTTAATTATCTTCAAGGTTAGTAGTTCATAAGGTAGTTTTTCATGCAAGTCAGTTAAATTTAACTACACCGAAACCAATAAGAATTCATTTTTCTACTTTTTAATCATGCATACATGGCAAACAAACGTCAAAAACTCAAATTATTGCCTAATGATAAGAAGGAATAGGGATTGATAATTATAATGGCATCTAGGGATTCATTAGATATCCATGACAGCTTTTTAGATGTCTTTTTTTTAATTACTCAAGTAAGTGCGGAAGGATAAGGTAAAAGAATTGAGTGAGCAATGATAAACTAATTTTATATTCATTAGCCTAATAAATCATATTAAAATATTCTACGTGTTCAATTACGTCACCGGCTCTTAAACATCAAAAGCCTACCGATGATGACAACAATCAAAAAATCAAATTTCTTATAGAATGCGCTGGAATCAAGAGTCAAATTTTAGAATGAAAAAGCGAATCGATGGGCATAGTTAAAAGTAACTCAAAGTTACTCAAAGTAAGAAAATCCAGCCAAGTTCACCGAAATCATCCCCGCCTCGGCGACCTTCCGAAACGGGTTCCCACCCATTGAATTAAAAACACGCTCTTTTTTTTATTTCCGGGTGCATATTTCAAGTCCGCATAGGCTCTTTAATTATCCACAATGAGTCGCGTCATTAATGCACGCCCTTGCGTGGTCAATCGATCCGGGTCGCGGAGCGCTTCACTTATTCATTGTCGCCCGACAAAAGACTTTACGGTCATACTTGCATGAAAAAAGGGGGGAGGAGAGTGGAATGAGGAGGGCAGGGGGTTTGAAAGCCAATGACGTCACTCGATTTTCCCATTCTCCTCCTCCCTCTCCTCAATTTGGCAATCCCTTACGCCCTCTCGACCTATCGACCAACCCTCCAAACACCTCGAAGAGATAAAAGAAATTTGCATTCGCAAGCCCAAATCTTGGAAGAGACGAAAAGGACGCATCACGTTCGCCTGATGATCAGACGGTGTCCGTGATCAAATCGCGCGAGATTTTCTGAGCGCTAGAGTTTGTGAAGAGAAGAATGAAAGGCTTCAATAAACCAATCGTAGGATTGAAATGCTGATGATGATGAGAGTTTGTGGAAAACCAAGGTTCCCATTGCGACAGATATGGTCTCAGCCTGAGCGTGTGATTTTCGTACGTAGGTCGCAGAGCTTAATAGAGGGTATGCTACGCCAATGGTTAACAACCTTGGGTTAGAAAAAGAGTGGATGAGGAGAAGAGAGGTAAATTGACGGGATTGTGTGAAAATGGTAAAAACCACTGAACAAGACAAAGGTAATTTTTTTGTTGACTCAAATTTTTTTACGTATCCCATAATTATCTCTTTTAATTACGTAATTTTTACGCATACATTCCCCAATATCTTTTTAATGCTGCATTGTTATTAGGTTTAATTTAATTTTTACAATTTAAAAGAAAAATATAATCGCAGAAGAATATAATTGACAAAACAACATTTGCACCCATATACTTTATTATTATCAATAGAATGTTAAATATTTTTTCAATATTTAATATGAACTAAAGAAGCTATTGAATTGCAAGATTTCATTATACTGTTGAATCTTTAAAAAATACATGTATTTAGAACTATTCCATATCTGGTAGAAGGCTTTTCATTGACATATTATGCAATCCTCTACTGAAAAGGGCTCTGCGAGCTCGATATAAACATATGGGGTAGGTACTCGTAATTATATATTAATAATATATACTTATTTTAATATTTCCATTAAATGAGTTTTTTAAAGGGTTAAATTATTAAAGAGTTTTTTCGCGTAAGATTTTTAATTTTAATATTTGCAGATATAAAAAAATATTTCTTACTCTGCAATTTTCGTAATTTAGCATTTCCATATTCTGTGAATCTCACAACTCTTTATTAACATGAGAACAAAATTTGCAGCGGTACTATAAACTGATTTAAAATAATTTATTTAATTCTTTGAACAATTTAAATCTGAATTATCTTATACAATCAGTTTAATCTCATTAAGTATGAAATTTAAGGATTCTAATTTTAGAATTAATGGTTTTTTGTAGACTTTTCCACGAAAATTCGAGTTTTGCATTTCAATCATAAAAAAACTCTCTTAACATGAATGGTATGCTTGACATGATGCACTAGCTTCACGTTTCAGTTATGTCAACTCCCCGTTCCAAATAACGGTATTTTGCTCTATCTCTCGCAGGTATCAGCGAAATAAGGCGCAAATTTATAGTGTTTCTGAGCGCCTCACAAACCATCATGCACATACACGCAGCAGTTCGTTTTATTATATTCTGAGCAGCCGTATTATTAGCCTTAAAATAGTGACCAAACTATTGCGCTTATATGCGCGAATTGTAATGTACGCCCATAAGCCACGTTTGATGTGAAGTGGATTACCCTCGCCCGGTTGAAACTGTTCACATTATTGTCACGTAGCAAATTTTAAAGAATCTGAATATTGAAATAATGAAAATTAAATTTTAGGCATTGCTTATAACAAGAAAAAAGATGGGATTGAATTTCAGAAAAAAATAAGGTAAACTTTTTATTCGAAACATTTTGAAAATAATGAAACCTCCGGAAGGATTTGCATTACCAATTTCACATGCATATTAATTAATGTGAAGCGTTATCACAGTTGAATCAAAATTTGACGCTTAGCTTTCAGGTTTTCTCTTCCTAAAACTTGATATAAAGGGATAGACAGGTGCTTGACAGCCTTTTGGTCCTTACACGACACATACTTATGTTAAAACTGTTTTCGAAATAAAAATAGCACAAGCAGAATGCCGGAAATAATTGCATTGAATTAAGGTCGGTGATTATTTTCCCTATAGGGGCCTGAGATCAATTACCAACAAAAGATTAAATACATCAGAGATATTTCAGCGCCGTAAGGAGAAAGTGCATTAACAGAATATGACGTCAGAAAAAAAGCTAAGTTGATGCATCTAAATATTTTTTTGTTTCAGACCTTTGGTCAGTGTGCCTCTCGACTTCCGATCGGCTCTCATCCTTGACTCGGCTGGGCCTGGAT
>LYUA01003344.1:33210-45100 GCA_002093875.1 Calopteryx splendens
CGAATCCGAGCCGAATCTTGGAGTCGAAGGTTTACGTAATAACCCCCCAGAGCACAGAAAAGCTACTCATATCTTAGTCAACCATCTCTGACCTTCAATTTTTACACCTTTCTCAAACAAATCTCTCAAAAAACTAAGCGAATATCTGGCAAACTGGTAGAAAATTCTGCTACAATGTTGCAGCTAATATAGACAAACAAAAATTATATTTACTTAGAGAAATTCACTATGAGTGTACCTTGTCTGGATAGTAAACGAATGTGGTCACTTTATGAACCAGGGAAATTATTTCAATGTGGTGAAGGAGAGTGGCATAATCTACTATGTTATCTGCCCAATGATTCAGGGAACAGCAAAAAATCATTATTTTTTCAAACATCACCGTGGTAAAGTATGCACTTCATTGGGTACTTATTATAATCCTCCACGGAACATGAGGGCAGAGTTCAGAGATTGTATAAGAGAGAAATCAGTGGATAAAGAGTTGAAAACACTCTTTTAAAAATGATTTAAGATTGTAGGACTAAGCCAAAGTTGAGAACTTTTGTGCGCAGCTTAAATTGTAACTGAAGAATATTTAATTAAGGCTAGTACAGAAATTACAACTGTGATTCAGTTAAACGGGACTTTCAGGATCACAAAAAACGACTAAAACCTTAACAAGCTTTTCAATTTCGTTCGATTTTGCCATTAAAACACCTGATACAGTATTTCACAAAGATAGAGTTTTATCTTTGTTTCGTCGTTGATCCTTAATGGGTCATTCAAGAAGGCATTAAAAATACCAGGGAAAAGATCAAAGTCGGTGCCCTGGAGTATGTAAAAAGAATAAGTAAGCTGCGAGTTGCAAACGATGTAACTACCCTTGCAGGGTATAAATAAAACCTTAAGAGATCTAGAGTTTTCAGAGAAAAAGAAGAAAACGTTAAAAAGACAACCAAATGCAAAACAAAGATAGTGAAGAAGTATTATTTTTGGTAAAACAAGGAAGGGCACTATTGAATAGATGAAGATTTTTCTATTTTGGCAGCAAGCTGTGAGCGATAAATTAGTAAAAATAATGGTACAAGAAAAAACAGGCTTTCCTTCAGGAGAACACTACCAACATCAAATATTACTATCCAAGATAAAGAAATTGACTCATTAAAAGTATTTCTTTAGCATACTTTATCATGCCTTTGAGGTTTGAATAATAGTGACAATACGGAAAAGAAATTTATAAATCTAAGAAAAGTTGCTACTACTGTAAAATAATGAAAATAATACAGTTAAGTAGATAAATCAAATAATGACGTTGAGAGGAATCGGCTAGGAGAGAAGTCAATGGAGGACATTAGAAAGAGGAAGGAAACTAATTGAACCAAATCTGTGGCACTGTTTTCTGTTAAATACCGTAAAGGAAGGAAGCTTATACTGCAAGAATAAAGTTTGGAATTCGAATAATTTTGGTTAGAAATTTGGACAAGATGGATGAATATCATTTACGTTAGTAACGTACGGTACGTACTTTACTTACGGTCCAAACTTACAGGCCGTCAGAGTCGAGGTCGAGTCGCCTGCCTTGGCACTTAAATTTTAATTTGTACTAGGTATGGGAAATACATTATGTATCACCATAAGTCATTCATGCTCTATAAATCGAAGTTCATATTCGGAAATAAATTAACTTTATTTAATTTTGCTCTTTGAAAAATTTTCATTTTTGTTAAACTTGCCTTCTGAAAGCGGGAACACACAAATGGAATGCTTCAATATACACAAATAGTTTGTTGCTCAGATATTAGGAATGAGATGTCTAGGAATGCAGATTAACGTTTGATAGGATGGTCCACTCTTGCGTGGCCAAAAGCGGCAAGGGAGGGAGGGGTGTTCGAAAACGCCAATAAAGCAGCGCATCGTCATTAATGGACGGGACCATAGACAGATGTACCGCAACGAAGTGAAAAAAAACTAAGTCTACAAAGTATTATTTCATTGCTGTGAATATGAGTGTCCGAGGAGGTAAAATATCAAAGCCCCACCGATAACGATTCTCTCTTGTCCGGATTCACCAACATGCAAACTCATATCGGTACAGATTTATTTATGAACGCACTCACGCAAACCCGAGCGTGCAAAATGGGCACCTCGATTCTCCTTCCCCGTCAACCCTTATGAAAACACTTCTCTGGTTCATCCCCTTCAGCAGTCATCCCACGCCACAGGTTTTACTTCCCTTTTACTGTGACTCACGTGATCTTCCGTAATGCTCCGAAGCCTGTCTCACTTACTCCCTTCTCCCCTCCTCAGAGCGTTGGCAGTCTTCCTCCCTCTCCTTCCTCGCTCGCTCCCAACCCTCGCACTTTCTCTTTTAATACCCTCGCCCAACCTTAACCATTCCACCCACTCTCCATCCTCCACCCACTCCCCTTTAAACGTTTCGTGGTAACTGCCTACATTCACGACACCGCCGCGCCGTCACCTCCTTTACCCTCAAACTGCGCGGATGTGTGGAAACTACTCCGCCGCTCCGTGACCAAGAAATTGGCCATTTACAAACCTGTTTCCGAATGTCTCGTATGTATGAATATTATTAAATTTAATATCACGTAACTCATAAAATAACACAGAATAAATGGCATCAGTGCTATCAGAGGCTCAAAGTGTGAATCAGGAACCAGATCTGTTTAGTTTAATGTATAGGACAAGTTTAGGGTGTAAGCCGGAAAGTTTGAAATGTGTATGTGTGAGTATTTGTACGTGGCAGGCCTTATGCATGCATGATGGAGCAATCTGCTTCACTGACCATACAGTTGTGTGTAATGAGAATAGAAAAACACGCCGCACCGACACAATTGTTCGAGTGCCACACAAAGGATGATACAGGGACAAGGTGCCAGAGTGATCCTTCAACTATGGAGAGAAGGAACGGAAACATGTGTCCACTCGTGCTGATTGTCTGCTGTGCGGATATGATCAGGGTTTTGTCAAGGACGTTGGCATGGAGGGTTGTGCAAGGACAATCAAAGAAAACGGTAGAAAGAGAGAGAAAAATGTAAAGTAATAAAAATGTTAATAACAAGTTAGGTATTTCGATAAGCAGGTTTTTTTATGCCAAACTAGTCTTCACGTCCAAGTTATTCGTGATTTTACTTTCTAGGATTCTCACACTCAGATTCCCGCGGGAATATGAGATAGTTCTTTCGGCTTCCCATAAAGATAGACAATGGAGTGCATATTGCAGCTCGGTCAGAGGCCAAAAGCCAGTTCGAATGCCGAGGAGGGAGGGAGGAATTCGGCTCAACAGATTCATTGCAGTGCCAGACAGATGTGGTAATTATAAAGTGAAATCATACTCATCCTATGCTTAACATTCTTTTCCAGTTCCCATATTCTCTTCTCCCTTCATTTTGTCCATGATCTCTATTCTCTCGCTTCTCTAACCAATATCAAGCATTAACTCTTCTAACACGGACTTCAAAGTTCCCTCGAAATTACCTCCATAGAATATTTCAGAAAAATTTAGCACAGAGTATTTTCGCGCGTTCGTTGAGTATATATAGCAATATAACAGTTAAAAATATTATTTAAAAAAATCAATCTTCATTTTATGGCCCTTGTTAAATTTTATTTTGGACATATAATTATAAAAAAATTAAAATTATTATGCTATAACTTTGAATAAATAAATTTCGAATGAATACCGAATAAATCATAGTGCATTTTAATGACTTTATGAAGCATGCCTTTAATTTTTCCCCTCTATTACTTTAATGAGACAGCATTGCTTAACAAAAGCTGGTTTGTTAATGTAAGGAAACCACGCAATAAGCCCTACGGCGCGGCGTATGAAATTCACTCATTACTGTTAGGGAGCCATTTGCGTTCCCTCTAACGCCGGTAGTTTCGAGAAATAATGGTAAATAGGAAATCTCCTAGCTAAAGTGTGCCTGGTAATGACCAAAAGCATAACCTGGAATTGAGCCCTGAACATCACGATTACAAGCAAAAAAAATCAAACGACTTGGCAAACTTTAGCCTACAAAATACTTCATTAGAATCGCTTAAGGATGAAAGGCAGAGAAGGGTTGTTCAATTTACTTTTAGTACTGGTAACTTCATTAGTAGCGATACAAATAATGTACGAGAATACGCTAGAGTAAAATATTAAATAGTAAACCCAATGGTAACGAAAGCAAGTCCGCCAACTACCGCGCTTCTGTGCAAACGGCATTTCCAAAATGGCAAGTGTGTGTAAGTCCTCTTCCCTACCTTCCGGTCGTCCAGCGTAAGCGTGCATGGCTACACGCGTGAGTCGACCCACGCGGTTAGCCAAGCCCTCTAAGATTGTGCCCCCAAACGCTTTCGGCAGATCTTTAAGATATCTTTCGCAATTAATCGGAACTTCGACAGAGGGACGTGAGAGTCCCTTTTACCCCCCCTTCCAAGAAGCAAAGGGGAATAAACTTAGAGGATAAAACGTTCCCTCCGCAAATTGAATAACGAACCTTGTCGACTGAAGATGAGGACGAAAAGGTGGATCGCTTCGTCGACGTGTCATTGAATTTGAATTCGGCGAAACGCGTCGTCGAACTGCTGGAAGTTTGGGCGTTCCAGGGAAGTGGATGGGAATTCTATGTATCAGTTCTGGAAGAGAGGTCAATTCTACTTTAAACCTGCATTGATTTGGAATCACTCAAATCGTAGACATCATAACTGCAGGAGGTAAAATTGTTAGTAGTAGGTCGCGGAACACATTGTGGTACTAGCATCGGTAATGGCTGAAACAAAACAGGAGGGAGTGGTTGCAGAATCTAGCGGGAGAGGACTATCGGAAAGGAATCGAAAAGTTTGTGATACACTAGACAAATGTTTAAACATCGTGGAAAAATGAGTAAATCTATAAATTTTACACATCATTAAAAAAATGACAAAAAGTGTTTGGCGTAGTTTTAAATGGGTAGAACTATCTGGAAAGCGCTCGCATTATTTGATGATGAAAAGCTTAGAGAAAATTGAAATTCAAATGGATCGATTAGGATAAAGATCTACAAGTTTAAGATCACTAGCGATGAAATAGCACGATTTATATAACCAGCAATTTGGATTTTCAGTAGAAAAAACATCCATTAACCACAATTAAAAAACACCTTGACATAGAAAACCTGCTAATAAAACCTACAAATGAAATGAACTTTTCCACAAGTTTCTAAGTGCGAGAGAGAAATTAATGGTAAGAATTTAAAAAGGAAGGGTGAAAAAAAATTGAACACCCCTAGTAGCCCAGTGACGATCGTAATGGAAGGAATAACTAGGGGCAAAGCTATCCAGGGATTCCAAGGAAGAATCACGTGGGGAAATTGATGGAAGAAGTCAACGTGAAGTATTATGTGGGAAGAAAGTGATCCCCAGATGACAGACCGCTTGGATATATACTGCAGACTAATTTCGGTTAACCGCAAACCTCATGGCTATCGGGCAAAGGAACGAATGAGATACAAGATACTCATTGGACCTCTTCCTCAGCGAGCCGATTATCTTACCGTTTCACTATGGGATTACATCCAACGACACAAAATACCAGTATCGCGACCACAAGATATTTTTATACGGCAACCGGATCCGTCAAATGAATTGGCACTGCCTCAAAACCAGGCGTACCCACCGGCGCCTTAGTTGGTGTCACCAGCTTTGACAGTAATATGGATTTTAATCAGCGGGCGGAAATTTTTATGAGAAAAATAATGAACACGAAGAAGAACATACAAAGATATTAACACTTGAAGAGCTTAAGGTCCAATAAAAATAAGTTTGGACACTCCTTTGAGTGAAGCCTACAGTTATTGGTTGAAAATATTAACTTCGTAGTGATGTTTCAAACAAGCACTTCAAATTTTTCAATGGAGTGACTCGTTTTTGGGTTTTCGTGATAAAAGGTGAAGAATACTTCTTTGACGCAAAAATTTAGCAATGCTTCAGTTTGTTTTTTATTAGTAACATTTTTCAATTACATAACAACGGGCTGATCCATTTCACTTGGTATTTCATCGTGTAAAAATCACGGAGAAAGATGGCTGATAGTTGTATAATATTAGAATATGTGTTTACACCTATATGTTTTCAGAAAAAGTGAAGAAACTTGCAAGATTAAGTTATCCCTACCCAAAGATGTTGAATTACAGGTGGTGGTTTAGCACAGATTCTTTATATCCCATGCGACTCGTTGTCCTTTATAAAGTGAAAACCGAAATTCTTAAGTGCAAGGCACTGACAAGATCTGGTCGTATCTTTGATGGGTTATACACGGTTTTTCGTTCCATCTGCAATCCTTTTACGTCCTCCGATCGAGGGCTATTTGAGCGAATGGCAAGTGAATAAACGGATAACATGAGGAACCACTCCACGAAAGGTAGGTTTCCTTAAACTACTCTCGTAATAGCCTATCATGTGACGAAATTGGCGTATCAATATCGGAAGACTTAAAAATTGTCGAATTATTATGGTCGATAATGGAGATTTTCCTAATGCCGGTATTAGGAACTAAGCTAATTCAACTCTATATACAAAGACAACATCGTAAGAACTTTAACACTTGCAAGATGTAGAAAGATCACAATGAAGTAACAATTGTAAAATTGACGGGGCCTCACGGCTCATGCCCTCTATGTGACGCTAAAATTCTACTTAAAAACTTAAAAAAATATGCAAACAGACTAAAGTTATGGGTCTGAAAATTTTATACTGCACATGATATTAGTACCGAATGCATGGTATTCATATGTGGGGAGTTGCATCTCAAAATTATATTGGTAGTCTCTACGTACGTCTAAAAATGATGGTCGGTCTCAAAGGTGAGGTTAAGATCCGGTGTCGCAAAGGGTGAATATTATTAACAGCAGAAAAACGATTTTTTTCTTCAACCTGAGGTTATTTAAATGTATCTAATACCCTGAAATTGACACAAGTAGTCTATTCTAGACTTTTGACTTAAAACCATGAACTTTCAGTCATTAGTCGATCCCTGCCTCGCCCTAGTGTATGTAATATTCGGAGAATAACACAAAAACTAGGCGTAATAAAAATAGTTGACAACACCCGCATCAAAGCACAGAAACCAGAAACGAGGACCGAGTCCAAGAAAGTCTTTCAGTAAGGAAAATTATGATTAGGGATTTTGAGGACGACGAATGAAAATTTCGCACGTTTCGAAGTCAACCAGATAATTATCAATTTATCAGTACACACTATTACTTTTTTTAAATCGGCAATCAATTTTTTATACACAGTTAATTGCCACAATTTGAAACTAATACATCCTGAACACCTTTTCATAATAATCCTCAGCAACAAATGAAATAAAACTAAAAGCTGTTTCACCCATCATTACGGGATATTTATAATCTCGATCCCTCAGGTCGTGGGGGAAAAAAGGCGAACGTGGCATATAATTTCAGAAGCTTTTCAAACGATCATGTCATCACAAAGGACGTCTTCATAAAACCGAGAGGGAGGTGAGGAGAGGGGGTCGTCGGAACCGGGTTAATTTTACCCACCCGGCGGTTCCCGAAAACGCCCCCTTACCTCTCCTCCGCTCCCGAAACCCTCTCCATCCAACCCCGGATTTCTTACGGCAAAGGCGTCTCAGTCAGGTAATAAAATAAAATGGCATCCCTCCCAACCTTTCATCCCCCCTTTGGGGATCAAACGCGCGAACCCCAAACCCTTTTCCGACATCATAAAAAAATAGAAAATGAAATGGGATTGTGGCGAATGAATTTATTTTGAAGGCGAGAAAGGGGAGCTGGGAGATGAGTTTTTGCGGAATCCCAAAAGGTGAACGGTGGTCTGGGTAGACAGGACGGATTTTTCCCTTTTGAGGAGGATTTTTGACAAACGGAACGGAATTAATTTTATTTGCGCATATCCTTACCTGACGACAACAAAGAGAGGTCATCCTCTTGAATGCCAGTTTCTATCTCATTTTATTCCTTTTTAAGCATCTAAAGGATTTGGGGAAAATCGCTTCGGAGCAAAATCAATGGAACATGGGTCCTTCATGTCTCTCATTAGTGCAGAAAGAAAAACCTATTTCCATTCATAGTACGCGAGCAATTAACTCTACACTTCAGATAAAGGACTATTTGTTTACACAATGATGAAATGAAAAACTTCTCTGCCGATTATGTTTATATCAGAGAGCTAAGATGGTTAATTGTGGGGAAAAGAGGATTGCTAAAATCGATATTATCAAGTGGGGACTGCTAAAACTGGTATCGGTGCATATCAAAAATGCTTAAAAGTTTCAGGACAGAGAAGTCGGGGACAATGTGAATCAACCGGAAGTATTGTAACACCTCCCTTCTTACATAACTGGGGTGTGGCTTCGAAAATAGATAATAAAAGGGGATTAGAACACCTGTGAAGGTTTATTATGATACTTATCACAACGCAAAAGATTCCTAAATTAAAAACTAGTAATGATAAAAATTTGGTGGCGTACAACATAATTCCACCAACGGAGACTACTTTCTTTCATTCGCATAAATTTTCAAAATTTTTCATCATGATTGATCAATTGTTCTCACGACTGCAGCCAACTGGACCATTGCTGCGATTTGAGTAAGATTTTCGAAAAAAAATGTTCATCCTTTGCACTCCATTTCACTCTGACTCATGCTAAAAAGAAATAGATTTTGGCACCCTGACAGCTGGGGAAGTCGTTCCATTTGCGGGTGAAAACGGAAGTGAGCCGCGTGGGACAGCGAAGGTAGAGCTGATCGGAGAAGATGCAAAAAAGAACATATGAAACTCTCGAAATGAATCACATAATTCAAGAGTTGAAAACGTTTCATCCCTTCATTCATTCCTCCTTGCTCGGACCAGAGCCTTATATTGGGATTCAATTCTGTGAAAATAGTTTTCAAAAACACTCTAATTTGAAAATGGAAGTTGATAATTACATATACGCATACACGCATATTGCTATCAATATTTCGTAGTTGGTTTCAACCGAAAAACTAAAAGGGCAGGGAAACAAGTTTTTTTTTTCAATTGAGACTCGAGTTATTTTTTGAGAAATGAAAATAGATTTTTTTAAATATCACCTAAAGACTGCAATATTACCACACACGCTGATGATGTTTCCATAACCATTCCTGGAAATACTAGAAAAGGATTGGATGAAAAAGCGCAAATTTTCGGTAATATAGTCACCACTTGAACGGATGACGTGTAACTAAATATTTTAATAAACAAAGCATTATACGTGGTATACGGGAATAAACTGAAAACAGTTTGATTAAAGAGCAAAAATATCAATAGACTAGGTAAAGACCTTGAATACATAGGTATTATCTTCGATGAACGTCTAACCTTCCTACCACGCATAAACTATATTACGGGGAAAAAACACTATTTTTAGCAATTTGAAAAGAAATTACGAAACAACTTCTCCATCAAAACAAAAAGTTGATAAATAATGTACAATACAAACGTTGAAATAGATATAATATCATGCAAATGTAAAATTTGAGGCTGCGGACTGGAAAACTCACGTACCTATAGGAAGAAAATTATACTACCTTTATATCAATGGCCACAAGTTAATGTACTGTCAGAAACGAAGCCCTTAAATCAATAAGTGCAGTACCACCAATCCAATACCAAGTAATGGTCAGAATGGTGAAAGCGAACTTAAAACTCAATGGAACAGTGGAATGTTCGAGGCTAAATTCAACAGAAACGAAAAATGGAGAAGCATCAAAAACCAGATTAAACGAATTAGAGCCAGAGAGTGGCAAAAGAATGGGAATTAACGGAAAAGGGAAAGGCCACAAAGGAATTCTTCCCCGCAGAAAAAAATAAAATTTCAATCAATACCGAATTAGACAAAAGGATAACGTAAGTACTTTCTGGAAACGGACATTTTATGTCCTACCTGAAGAAAAGAAGGAAAGATCCCACCGGAATTTGAACGTGTTTTGAAACCAGTAGAGGATGAAGAAAAATTCAATTACATGCTTTTGGATTGTAATTTATACAGCGAAGTAAGAGGAAAACATCAAGATTTTATGAATACCTGGCCAACTTGCATGGAAACTATTGGAAAATTACTACACAATGAAGAATGTAAAGAACTCCTAAAAGGATTTATGAAAGAGCAAATACAAATCAAATATAAGAGAAGAAAGATGGATAGGAAGAACGAAAAAGAAGAGAAGAATGAAGACGGCGATATAAGGCAAGAATCGGAAGAATTAAAAATATTGCAAAGCAAGAAAATAAGAGACTAAAGGAGGAAAGAAGTAGAAGAAATCATTAAATTTTGTGCTTAAAATGTAATCTCAAACAAATTATTACAAAAAATACTTTTAAATGCAATTATGATAACAATCACAAAAAGTAAAAACAAAAAAATTGATATATAATTTGAATATTATAGGAGTAAATTAAAAATGAAAAAAATAGCTCTTAATAAAAGAAATTCAATAGTTAAATGAAACTATACCCCGCCTTGACTAAGGTTGATAAGAAAAAAGGAAAGTGAGACTGGAAAGGAGAGAGGGGATTCGTTCCCTTGGTCACTTCCCCTCTTTTTTAGGGATGAAAAGTAAACGAATAGTTCTAAAATTACAGGTAACTTTCGCGACTCCGATCTCCCACCCAAGACACACACATTTTCAACGACGTTCTACACCCAGGAACAATAGTGCGGTTAAAGTAGTTAAATGGTGCATTACCTTGTATTTTTATTTCATGCGTAGTCTAACTTTGATCCAGTCACTTATGACGCCAGGTAGGTCCAGTCACGACCTTCACCCCAGGCACATTAAATATCCAAACATGGCATCAAAGAGGCTTTGTGTACGAAAATCATCAATGTCAGATCGTTTTCTGCGATGAATTTCTTTTATAAATAAACTGCTAAAATATTTAATTTTCTATTAAATTCATTTTAATTTAGTAATGATAAATGTAAGGGTGAAAATAGAATTAAATATTAGTAACACGCGTTCCCTTGGTTAGCACGAAACGTGTTTCAACTTTTAAACGCCACCATCACGCATGGTTTTGACGTTCAAACATGTCCTGCTGACCAAATGCACACGTGTAATTTATATTAATCTGTATTTCATTTCCACCCTTGAAATGAAATGTCACAAAGTGAAGGCTTCAACCACAACTTTTTACCAAATTTTTCCTTCGTCCACCATTGCAATGGAAATATTTATTTCGCAAAAATAACAAATGAAATTTAGATGGAAAAAATAATTTTCCGTTGACACTAACGATCTCCATAGTCGAGTTATAAGTTAATTACACCATGTCACGCATTCTATATCCCAAAAAAAATCCATCTAGAAGCCATCAGTAGATTATAACTATTTATTAATTCGATCGATGTCAATCCCACAAAACAGAAATATTTACCTCTTTATCTTAGAATGTCTTTCATGCGAGAAAATACTCTAATCCATTTAAGCAACGCCAAGTATTCAAAAAGTAATATTGACGGTAAACCAGGTAATTTCTACGAAGAAAAACCAACTATCACTAATTGATTATCCAATTTGAAAACGTGTTAAACAGAAATTAAAATTTCTAATCAATTAATATATTTGTGCGGTTTTCTAATAAAAATAACTGGAATTAAAGTTCTTATGGTCCGGTCAAATTTTCAATGCGTGTTCCAAGCTCAAATGTGGAAATGTGCTCAAATATTTAGTCTTTAATATCCACAAGAGGGGCGTGATGGTCCAGGTCCAGGTTTTCACCCAGAATTGAACACGGACCCGGAGGTCCCGGGTTCGTTTCCCGGTTGACGATTCTGGGCACCCACTGCTTCACCAAAGCTGTGTACAATTTTTCGGGCACCAGGTCATCCTGGGAAATCACGGGCGGTACAGGGAAA
>LYUA01003346.1:15726-29051 GCA_002093875.1 Calopteryx splendens
CCCCCCCCCCCCCCCCGGAAATTATTTTTTGGTTACGCCATTGACTGGTTGTTGGTGGGGCGTGAGCAACGAACGTGAGTTTTCAAGGTCGGCCCTTCAGAAGGAATATTTACTTCCTTAGTATAGGGAAAGCGGACTGAGGGAATGACTAGGCTTTGGTATCTCTTTTGGTATGACGGCGAAAATAAACCAGAACTGAAAATTCGAGCGCCGTAAGAGAGAAGCCGCAGCAGGCAATTCTGCACGAAAAAGTTCAAATCAACCGCTGACCCAATGAATAAGATACATTTCTGATAAAAGAATTAATGACGCCATCCATCTTTAAGTATTCACCCTAACGATCAGGTCCACCACGATCATTATAAAATTCGCATTCTTAGGTGAATCTAAGAGAATCAGCGCAACTTATCTCGATATCTTTTTCTTCATAGATCTGGTTACGTGGTTGTTTCAAGCCAGTCCAGTTGTATTACTACTAACATCCAAAGAGGATTTAAGATTCACCAAACATTTCCGAAACATAAAATGCTGAATGAAACTGTTACTGTGAAGATTTTTACCATCGCTGACGTAGTGAGCATTAGCGGATGGATAAGGACGCCGATTATTTTAGTGACGTCACTACGGTTACCGCTACGGATGCAAAAAGTAGCGAAACTCGCACCAATGCTATTCGATAGAAAATGTGGCCACAATACTGGTTCAAAGTAGAGCCGATATTTAGTCGCAATTGTCGTAATAATAATAATTACGACTTTTTTCAGTTGAAATTAGGGCCTGTAAGGCCCTCTTACATTTAACCTTTTTTTTAATTTTAATTTTTTTGAACATTACAAACATCCATGCCCGAGGTGGGACTCGAACCCGTGACCCTTGGGTTAGCAGATAGTCGTAGGTAGTATACCGACTAGAGGTAAGCTTTGTACGGTCCATCGCAACTATTGGATATCATAGAGGTCTTCTTATCACTTCCTCTCAGCCTAAAATGCTGTATGCCATGCATTGTTTCATTTTTCAGCTCTTCATACTTTCTACCACCCTTAATGCCACCTTAGAGACTACCATTCACTTCATTTTTCCCCGATTACCTAACATTTCCCCTTCCGTTACGGCATTCAGTATCCTACTATTCCTCCTTCATCAACTTTTCTTCCTTACAATTTATTATTGCAAATTCTTCACTTCCTCCGTCATATTTTATTTCCCTCTTGTGATTAATTTTCATCGCATGCTTAATGCATTGGTGCTGTAACGCGTTCAACAATAGCTGTAATCCCTTGCCTGTCTGGTTAGCAAATGATTGATCTGCAAATCCAAATGACATAAAAGTTCCCTGTTTACCTTCATTTGCCACTCAAGCCCCTTCCATGCCACCCCAAAAATTTCCCCTTCGTATAAAATAAACTTCAAAGACAATGACATACAACCCTGTCGTATACCCCTGTCTATTACTGCTCATTCAGATTCTCCCTCCGCTACCATTACGAATATGTCCAGTTTGATTCATTGAGAGTTTCCAATTGGTGAAAATAATTTTGCTAATTTCCCCCCTTTCCTGACCATATTTGTGAAGAAACATAAAAATGTATGAGGAATGCCTTTACTACAGTGACGTTTAAGTTTTGCATCGAAGGTGGCGAATACTTCTGACACTGAAGATGATTTTATTTTTGATTTTGACAATAGAAGGGATGAAGATCTAATTGAGGAGGATGAAGAGATCAGCAGTGACTCTCCCAGAGAGATGAAGAAGTTATACCCCCTACTTCTCCATTTTCTTCCACATCATACGAAGTTCCGCCTGAAAGGAAAAACTCGAAGCACGAACTAACCCTGCGTCAGAAAAGAACGGCCGTTGATTTTTGGATCTCTAGTAAGAAAGTACTTTGAGATTGGAGACAGTTTAGCAAAACTTTCGGTTTATACCCAGTAGGATACATTTGTATCGCTACGTAAGGTAAAATATGGAAGCTGATTCTTTGAAAGATAAGTACAAAGGAATCCGAGCGGGTTTCCTTTCCTGCTTCAAAGCCGCTAAAGATGAACGTCTTGTTGTTCATGATAGAGATTGGGCACTGGAAGAAAACAAAGAATTGGAGCCAATTGTCCCTTATTTAAGGCAATATCTGTGTGGCTATTGAACTGGAAACGATCCAACGAGATAGGTTCAAGAAAAAAAGGCCAATTTAGTTTCGTAAAGATAATTTTGGAACAAAAATCTATTGCCAAAAGGGTCCAGGAATTCACAAGAGTAATTGACACTTGTGATTGAAAACCCTGCTTCGCGGGTGCTAAATACAGACCAAGGTGGTTTAAAAAAAATTTCATTCCGAACGTACGCTAGAATTTGGTGGTAACAAAACAGTATAAACAGTTGTTGAGCCACTACACCCTCGTACCCACCCTCCATTCCTTGGCACTACACATTCGTACACGATTCAACCAACCATCTCTATGATCTGTAAAATTCTCTCCCCCATTTTTATCTGTTTGCAAGAAAAATACGGGAAATTTCCCAGAAGTGCGAAAGATTTCCAAGCTTCAAACATTTACGCCGTAGCTTCAATCTTAGGTTTGCTAAACAAAGTTATTTTAATACAGGAATATTTAAAGAGTTTTTTCTCGAACATGAAAGAAAATTTTGTGGTTTCAGTGGTTTCCTGGGGACCGTACAGTGATCACATCGCAATAGAAATGGTTAAAGCAGTTAATAAAGTTGTTGACATAAAAATACTTCCTCCGAAGACTACGGTACTTATACGGCCATTGGATGTGTATTTTTTTCAGGATGTGGAAAGGCTTTGTGCGCACAATTTCTGATCGAGTCCTTTTAGACAATCTGTACAAAACTTTTTCAGAGGAATAATGTGCTAAAATGCAGTCTGAAACGCATTTTCAATTCTCTTCTCCCAGATTAAAACTGTTATAAAATATGCGTCGTTAAAGGCAGGATATATAGAGCAGTGGCCTAGTTTGCATCTAACTCCTGGCCAATATTCTTTTGATGGAGGAATTATTGAAAGCTATTGCCAAAATGCAGAAGAAATTTGGTTTGGAGATTCCACATTTACTAGGCTTTACTTTTATTTTGCTCATTCGATTCAGCTGAATCTTCTTTTCACTCAATTCTTTGAAAATATTCATTAATGTGGGTGAAAATGGTTTTTTTCTGTATAATAAGTATGAATTCATATATGCGATCAATCGAGATTTGCATGAAATCCTTAACGCGAACGTCCTGTTGCTCGTGTATGAGCAATCTCTAGACCCACCGCGCAAAAAACGTTGCTCATGTACATTAGTTTCTGTTACATAAGTGTGTGGGTGGCACCCTGTGAAATTTTAAATATTTCTCATAGATATGCTAGCGAGATTCGCCGATCTTCTCTCACCATGGTAGTAGCGATGTTAATGTTTACATGTGTATGAGTAGTGACTAGGCCTCAAGATGCACCTTGTTTAGAAATTAACAGTCTCACTACATTAAACATTTAAAACCATTTTCTAGCTGTTATAGAGGGGGGAAGGGTCTCCATACGCCTGATGTAGCATTACATAGGCCTCCGCTGACTATTTGTTCAAGTGAAAGGAGAATTTCAATGCAGCGTCTCCATCCTCCGTTGCCGTCGTCGATCGAAATATGTTTTAAAATGCAACGGGTGCCGCTAACGCAATACTGGAGTCAAATCAGTTAAATTCTATCGCATAAATTAACATAGTAAAATAAATTTTTTGAACAATAAATTACGCGAATAAGAAATTTATCACCTTTAATGAACAGCTCTTGAACTGTCAATTTATACGAGAAATAGTTAAGGCCGAGACTTTGTGGAAATCCATGGTGATAACAACGGAAATAAGTACTTTGCGATCCATAAGAAATATAAATTTATTTTCCAACTAGTTTCACTACACTGTAGCATCTTCAGGAGTTCCTTCCAATTTATATTTTATTCAATGTAAATGCCACGAAAGATGTGTTTGCAGCTCACCCCGAACTAAGGATACGTGTCATGGCGTGAAAATTCACACATTCAGGGTATGTGGGCCAGTTGCTTTCCCTGTACTCCCGTTTGTTTTTCCTTGAGATTGTAACGACCAGAAAATCGCATCGCTTGGATTTTTATATGGGTTCGTCCAAAGGTATCACCAGGAATTGGAACCCGGGACCTTCCGGTGCATGGCGGAACGAAAGATGAAATATTAAGTGCAGATCAAGCTAATAAGGTGCTCGTGAGGAAGAGGTAATTGTCATACTCAAAAAGTTAGAAACAAAAAAGCACTACATAAAAACACGTATTCTGAGTGTGGCACTTTATGCATGAGAGGCATGGACCATTGTAAAAATTGGCCAAAGAATATTAAATGCTTTCAAAATCTGTTATTGGAATTAAACGTTGAGAATTAAATGGACAGGTAGAAGGAGAAACGAGGGAGCATTCACAAGAGAGGGACAGGAGTAGGCCATATTTTGCGAAAAAGAACCACCAGGTCGTTTGGGCTCACCTTAATACAGGTTGGATTTGGTAGGAGCATAGTTGAAGGGAAGTTCCTAAGACAAAGAGCAAGGAATAATTGCGCAAACCAAATGAAGAGGCGTCGGAGGAAGAAAGTTTTGAGGTCGAAAGAGAATTAGCATTGAATAGGGAGGAATGGAGACCAACAGTCATCCACGACGGCGTCGAAAAATTTCGACGGAGGCAAGGAGGCAAAAAATTTTTGATTGTCGACAGTAAAAGTAGAAGAGCCCATCCTATACGATGCATCTTAATGCGTTAATTTCGGCTGTCTCATTTGAATCATAACTTTGAGATTCAGAACTTCTGTTACATATAGTCATTCTTTCAGCCACAAAATTGAATTTCGTGTGACTATAATGTTGTAAGAGTGAGAAACTCCTGTCAATTTACAATTTTAACTTTACATTTCGAGAGAAGATTGATCTTTCTCTTGGTTAAAGGGAAGAAAGTGATATTTTAAAATTTTGTTGATACATGTCCATATGTTTATTTGATGATAGTTGTTTATGTGCAAGTATTCCAAGCCATCAGAAGGGAAGTAATAATCCTTTAACATTCGCAAGTTCTGAGGAAATCTTTCGAAATATTGCAAACATATGCCTACTAAAATGAAAAATTGCAGCTGTATACAATCTGGGTATTTTTTTAAAGCATTTGATTTATTTTGATTTATTAGACATTTAGGATAAATGATAACCCAATGTACATTAAAAAGTGAAAATCGAGTGCTAAATATTAAGATCGATTTCGTAGGAAGTGGTACGTAAATTACCTCTTCATTTTTCAGACTATCCTGTCTCTAGCTTTCTTTTCTTCGATATTACGAGCATGCATACCCTTCACGCCATACACTTACAGCGCAGTACTTGAAGTTAAAAACATGATTTTAGGCTACTACAGGAAACAGACTCTCTTATACTGATTTCTTCCCATCTGCCTTATCCTTGCATGTCTTTTTCACCACGTCCACATATATCCATTGTTTTATACAAGCTTTTTTGTTTCTGAGCAGTGTTCTGTGTTTAGCCTTCTGAGCAGCGTTTAGGGGTTAGGTGGTAGAACAGACTCCAAAGTCTCAATCTCACCCCGAAAATAAATCCGGTTATTTATCTATCTATCCTGGGGTGTCAGTACACTGTACTATATCTCCTAGTGGTGGGGCGCGGGTAACGCCATGCCAATATAACGAGCTATCATAAAGGGTTATCATTTATCTAAAATGTCTCTCCGAGCTATATCTTTCAAGGTAGTCCCTTCAGAAGCTATACTATTTCGTTTAGAATATCAAGAGTGAACCTTGGTCAACACTAGTCTTTGGTCTTTATCTTTTGGCATGCAAGCGGAAGTGGACCCAAATTGGTTGGCAAAGTGTTGTAATCATAAACAGATAATACTACGAGTGGAATAGGAACAGTTAGGGTAGGTAATATTTTATGCTCTCCGTTTCATTACTTGTAACAGTGAAAGAAAAGTCGCAAAAATCATATCTTTATTTAGCCATTATTTTAATACTATTTTGGAGCTATATAGATTTTCAACAAGTTGAGTTGTTTTGCAGGAGCTATTAATAAAATCAGATATAGTATGAAGTTACGAATAACTCAAATAGTTCCATAATGGATAAGATTATCATGTAAACCATACACACGAAAAAGAGCTAGGTTTTCCCTGTGCTCTCTTTAAAAACCGGTCGCAGTCTATAAAATTCCAGAAATATTGACAGTTTTGTAAAATTCCACCCGGGAAGAAGTGTTACAAAAATCCTGAGGAATCCCAGGCATATGACGGAGATAGTTATCGATCGATCGGAGCCCTAATTATAGCGGCAAGATTGCTGTAAGATGGTTGCTTATTTGGATACCTTCCCGTAAATCCCTCCGCTCTATTTAGTGGCTTTATTTCACATTGAAGCTCTGATTTTATTGAAAGGAACTAAGAAGATACCTGGAGAGGGAAATTCCCAGAAAAATAGCGATATCTCCTGATAGAGACCATGAGGCAAATATCTTTTGTATCAATTACAGGAAGTTGTAAGGATATAATCGGTTCGGTACTGACACCAGCGTAACTTTCCATTTTTTTGGTAGCGCCCCGTTGAAAATGTTTTTTAAGGTATTTGTTCACAAATTTAACAGTAATGATTTGATAAACAAATGGTATTGAAGATGTTTATTGAAGTATTGGAAACCATAAATATATCAAGAGTACTTAAAACACTTGTTCCATGCATACCTAACTCCTGATTGAATGAGTGAGGTTCATGAACTTAGATTTTAACCACCAACGCAGGATGATCCAAAACGCAGGATCTGCCATAATCAGCGTGCTTATACTATTCAGGCTTGGGGAAGTTATAATGAAGATCTAACTTGGTTAAATTAAATTAGCCCAAGTAATTTAAATTGACTGTAGTTATATGTTGACTATCCATAAAACTAAATAAATAAGGTAAACTAATGGAAATTTGCTTGAAAATGATGCTGAAACGTTCTTTTTAGAGATGCATACGCAGTTTACGCTAGCAATATAACATAACCATGATGCAAATGGGCTTAAAGTATGCGATGATGCACAGGCAATATTGAGCTCATTTTGGGAAAAGGTACTTACATAGATTGGTGCTGAATATTTTCAACTATCATTGGAATATACTAATTAAGTAAATTGTGCAAAAATATCACAAGTAATAGTTCACATGTAGAACAAAATTCTTAAATTCAGTGTTTTCCCAAATAAAATATTTTAATTCCACTGCATACAATGCAAGCCTAGGACAAACATATTCGTCTTCTCAGGGATCTTGACTGGGGTGGTAAAAACTGGCATCTGGCATACCTATAGCTGTGGAAATGAAAATTTATTAAAGCGAATCAAAAGATGTTAATATTTATAAATTCATAGAAAAATATCTATTTGCGTCGAATTTAACACAATTGCAAATAAGTAATTATTCTTTTTCTTCCGACAGTCCCACCTTAAGTAATGTAGGTAGCCTTCAAATCTTTATTGTGTAGTCTTCAGAAAAAGTTACCATCCAGGGATCAAACTTTTACCTGCACTTGTATGGGTAGAAGTTAAACGCAATAAAAATAAATTAAGTAACTAAGAGCGTTATGAAAAATATATTATTATTAAATGAAACTAACGCGTTAAGTTGTTGGCCAAAAATGTATCTAAGGTGAGCTTGTTGGCTGTAAGAATTGCGAGAAGGTGTGATCTCCGAATCCAGCAGGGATATTATTAGAAACTCCTACATCGATATTTCGGTCATCAAAGGTGACCATCAACGAAGAGATTGTGCGGGAAAGGTTTGTCTTCCCGTACACATTTCCCCAATGATGGTCACTGTTGATGACCGAAATATCGATATAGGACCCTTCTTAATCCTCCTTTGGGCTCACGAAAATCACCTGATCTACAAAATCACTCAGCCAACAAGGTCAACCTGTAACTTCATGTACGCACTGAAATGAGTTGATAAAATGTGCACCATAATATATATATTCATGAGATCATAATCATCACATGTAGTATACTAGAGTTGAATTTTGGCATTTTATAAAATTTTCTCGATTCCTTCATGGACATTTGAGCACTTCCTAGATATCTAGATCCTAGATAGAGCACTTCCCAGCATAAAACTCATGCTTTCCCTGCATATTTCCTCACATGGGTTTTCATATTTCCTTCTCAGGCTTCGTGCCGTCCGAAAAGCCTATTCGCGTCCCTCTTCTTCCGTCTTCAGCATCGTACTACTACTCAATAACTCCACTATCCACTTTCCTTGCCTTTTTTTTTTAATTTCGCCGAGTAACTCCCTCTCTTCACCGCTGCCATATGCAAAACTTTGTCAATTTTCTTCCCCTCTGTCCAAAACATTTCTCTGCTCATCTCCGAGCCTCTAGTCTATGCTCCTACTCTTGTTCCAAATACAAGGATTCAGGCTCATAAAGCGTTACATTCCACATTTATGTTTTCACTAATCTTTTCCCTTCGTCATCACTTGTTTCTACTGCCATTAACTTCTTCCTCTTTGCAAATGATTCTTTCGTCAACGCAATTCTTCTCCTAACGTCCCCACTACTACACCCATTATTCCCTAAATTACTGCCCAACTATGTGAACTGTTCCAGAGGATCCCGAATTTATTTCTTCTTTCTTTAACGAATAACTTAGCTATCTTGCGATTTAGGTTTCTATGCAGTATCATGAAGTCTGCTATGATATGTGTTGCATTCCATTTTTTGTAAATTTCAACCACAGAGCTATGTACATTGAATTTGGGTTTCATAGAATCGACTAGAAAGGCGTTGTTCTTTTTTTAAAATTTTCTGTCATGTGGCCTATTTCTTGGTGAAAGAAAAAGCCACGCGACATTTTTCTCATTTTTTATTTTGTACAATACTTACATATGTGAACATATATCAGGTACAAAGAAAAATTGCTCAATTCAGAACACCCTGAATCTCGGTACAAGGTGAAAGGCTAAGAGAGGGAGGATTAGGCAAGAAAAGAGGGCTATATTTGTTTTAGAATCTCTGTGTTTAGGAGTCTGTTGGAAAAGGGAGAGGTATATACGCAGTAAGATTAATGCAAAGAGTGGAGAATAATTTGTCAAAGACGTTGTCCTCCCGAATTCTGATTCACTGTTTCAAATCGTTCAATTCAATCCAAACGGTCTTTATATCCATACATGTTCGCGTCAAATGCCTAGAGGTAAATTATGATTGTTCATGTTTCCCCATTATTCATGATTTTGGTCTTCTCCCACGCTTTTTCACATCACCGCCTAAATTATTGTATTCTTATAATTATTATATGCATCTGATTGAATATCACTTCTTCAATGACACAAAACAATTATATATTAACTAACCTGACTGTTTCCTAAGTATCTAAGATTGGTCTCATACAATTATTTAGATGATGGATTTTTTTATTCATGAAACGTGACGAATCATCTTCCAGTACATCAGTCTGGCATATTCGATCACGGCCCTTTTGACCTGATGTGTTCGCAACCATACAACTAAGTGGCTTAAGTCAGAATAATTTCATTAAAATACCTCATCGTAAAGATAACGATAATTTTGTCAATTCAGAGTTTCTGATGGTGCAGACCAGGGAAGACAAGCAAGTATAACATATGTTCCATCATGTACAAACTGTTTTGCTTCCCAAAGTAAACTTCAGTGCTGAGCTCAGGTCGATGAATATTCAAGCTCCTGATCTCAAAACGAATACCAACGTAAAGCGGAGTATTAGGGTGTTGAATGGGTTTAAGATCGACCTAATTACAATCACTTAACCCAGCTCAGGCTTTCTTATTTAAATTCTGAGGTACCGGGTTAATTTCTGTGCTAATTATTTTTTCGCCATTTATAAGTAATTTAAATTTCAATTGGTGCTTATTGTTGTCAAATTGGGAAACCGCAGCCCTACGTTGTTCATTAATAGCGATTCCCGTGATTGGAAGTAAATGCAACCGGCTATGAGGGCCGATGATTTGGGTAGAAATAAATCCGTATTGGTCGTTTTTCTGGAGATTTTTTTATGCAAATGGTACCTAATTCAACAAAAGGAAGTACAAATAATCAAATTGAATGCATGCATGCATATCACTAAAATGAAATAATAATATTAAAATTATAATTTCATGAATTTATGCATAGAGCTGCAAAAGGCAAAACAAAAATGTAAGATGTTTAGTAGCTCTTAATATCGAACCGTAGAGTATCTCCATCTTATGCATAGCGTCATTTTTTGCCCGCGGTGGAGGTATGCCACGGAAGAGCCCAATGAATATTCTTCCCTCAAGTATCTCGAATCTCCTTCCTTGCCTTCATTACCTTGTGCATGCCAAGTCCATTTCCGCAAGTTCCGTAAGCCTGTCACATTAGCATGCGCCCTCTTTATTTTCGTTTGCATATTGGCCTTCGGCACATGAAATAAACGAAGGAAGTAATTCATTGTAAAGCAAACACTTCCGAATCAAAAATATGGGAAGCGTTAGTGACCCAAATAGTTCCCATTGTGTCTTTAAAACCCTATGTGTGACCCAAAATAACCCATTTTGTTATTTTGGGTCACATATAGCCTGTCCAAATCATCTCATGCCCCTTCTTCCTCCAAAGCCACATCTCAAAAGTTTCCGAATAACTCTTTCATTCTTTTTCTTAATAGGTTTCTAAACCGAGAGGAGTATTGCCTATGGTATACCCCGAATTAATCTTCGCAGAATCTTCTTCGGGATTTTGGTTAATATCTCCGCCGGATTCTCTTTTGCCTCCCCACCCAATTATTTTTGGATGAATGGTGAAAAGAACGGATGACGAAACGCGTTTGCTTAAAGGAGCTTGAAGACCCAGACCTACGCCTGATTTCTTAAAAAACCGGGAGAAAAGAGATTCTCAAGCTCCCGAGGGAGTTGAAGATTCCAATAAAAGCTTGTAACTCCTTTCTCCAGAAGAATGAGAAATATGATCCTTCCAGGAGGACTCAAAGCCAACCAATCTACCAAAGAAAACCAAATAACTCTACAGAAACCAAGTTATTCGAACTCTAATGAAGGAATAAAATAGTAGAAAGAAGATGAAGGCATTAGACAAGATTCTACTTCTAGTTATTATTTTTAAACATATAGCTACTTGGACGAGGCAATTAAGGAATCACAAGGAATAGACAAACAAATAGTACGGTGAACGGAGAAGAAATTTGCATGCTCCTATATGTAAATAAAATATAACTAATTACAAAAAATTTAGAAGTTCTGGAGGTATCACTGAGCACAATGGACTAATACTTCAGGGATATAACGTTAGAATCATCATAAATAAAATACATCCTATAATGTGGAAGGGAGAGGCTTCAGGCGCTAAGACGAGCGGTATAATAACAAGCGGAATTTTACCCTAGCATGTAATGGATTGACCTCGACGGATATCAAGTGCAGAGAATTATCTCACAAACAACAACGTACTGCATACCGTCCGTACAATACGAGAGACGGCAAATGAATTCGTTAGTGGGGCAACTCACGAAACCACCGCATTGTCGAGTCACGTCTTACTCGAGGCGCCTGCCGCGTTATATGTTGGTCGGGCTCGATTCCACCAATCGGTTTTCGAGGAAAGCGGTCAGTCAGTCGAGTAAAGTAGGCTCGCTAGTCGAGAAAACGAGGCGGTCGACTCGGAGTTGAAGCGATTTCGTTCTGGGAGGTGTTTTACATTGCTCAAAGGAAGCCCCCACGAGGAAGGCCAAATGATGGATACGTAGGTCAAGTAAAGAAGACTGTTACACGCAAGGGCAATGAGGTCGAATGGAGTTGGCATTGTAAAGGAAGAGCTGCAATGAACCAATATTCAGAATGACACTGAGGATGTGACAACTTCAGTGCTTTTCTGTTTGCGAAGACTCATAAAATATCCTTGCAATAGGTGGCAGCACGTTGTGTAATAACACTGTGTGCCTGCCTGCCGTGATGTATGACATATATGAGACATTAAAAGAGTTAACGTCGGACCTGAAGGTCATGCCTTTTATTTCAGCGACACTCACTCGTTGATACAATCCTAATTCTTCCTCCGCCGTGATTCAAATTATTCCTTCAAGATGTTGCTGATGAGGAACCACATAAGAAAAAACAGCTAATGACCTGGGGCGTGTTCATCGATCTTTTTTCATATAATGGCAGTAACGCGTTCGCGTTATAATGATCCATGATCGAGATCTTACGATGTTCATAAATGGCAGACGACTTGAGATAAATTTCGGAAAATATGCCTAAGATCGGCGCTTAAGTTTCGTTTCCTCCCAAGTTTGAGCAAGCTGCCAATATATACTTTAAGATAACATGGAAAGAAAGCCAAATATTCAAAAACATCTGCAGAATAAACAACAGCAGTTATCTTGTCTTATAAATTTAAAGAAATCATCGATGCACCTTAAATGGAAATCAAAAGTACGCTGAATAGTCGAGGGGCAGCTTCGCCGCGGGCAATGGATATAAAATGATACTTTAAGATTGTTTCTTCCTATGCTATTTCATGAAAGATTACACCATCTGAAATGAAAGATAAATAGCACTTTTCCACAACTTATTGGGTTTATTGCTACTCGGGTTTCGATGTACTACATCATCGTCAGGCAAAAGTGAGGACATGCGTCAACATATATATAGGAGAATTCTGATGGAGGGGATAAGAAAAGAAGGTGGGTGTAAGAGGGTAGGGAAGGAGAGGAGGAAGACGGGGGAGGGACGGGACAAACCGAGTGGGTGGGTTTGTGGAAAGAGGATAGGGACTCCATGGATGTACAGAGGACTGTTCGAAGAAATCCAAATTATGTTTTCAGCGCTGGTAAGCTGCATCTTGGTGCCATCAGGAAGAGTCGGTGTACAAAGCCCGCTGAAGGTTCCTGGTCCAGTGGCTCCGTTGGCGTGGCCTGGGGGATTAGCCTCCTGTGCAGGTGAGCCTCCTTGGTTCACCCTCCTTAACGAATGGCTGAGGGGGGGAGGAGGGTTGTCCAAGCCCAAGGAAGGATTTTCCGTTGCGCTGTCGGTCCTGGGTATGAAGTAAGGGGGGAGGAGGAGGGGGGGGGGGGGGAACGGAATGCACTGCACGGGATTGAAATGAATGATCTAAAATATCTAAAAGAAGGAAAAGAGGGTAACTTAGGGAATCCTTACTCACAGGAATGTTTTCCCACGTAATCCCAGCTGTCAAGCATGGCTCCATGTACCCGATCATCTCTCCCTTATCTTCAATTCTTCGGTGGGTGCCTCGTTGCATTACGTTGGCCTTGGTA
>LYUA01003346.1:121158-134854 GCA_002093875.1 Calopteryx splendens
TTTTAAGCATTCACATGTATGACAAAATACATTAACGTCACGTTGAATATGGGTGTGTGGAGAGTGAATATGCATTGTCACTGTCTTTTTTGTATTTAATACTAATCTTCTATTATGTGACCATTTCAGAAAGTTATTAAAGTCTTCTTGTAATTTTTCTTCAGCTGTTTCAAAGTTTTTATGTCCCACTAATAGCATAGTATCATCAGCATAGTGAATCAGTTTACTTTGTTTTAAGATATTTTTCATATCATTCACATAGTAACACTTATCATGGTAATTGATTGGTGCTATTTGGGGTAATGGAAAATAATATATTTGATACAATATCGTGAAAATATTCCTTGCATTAGTTTATTTCTAAAAGTCTTCTCTCTTATAAATGTAGGTGTGTACGTCGCTAGTATTGTGTACCAGCGACTTTAGCTAACTTAGCGATTACATATTTTACACTGTTATGTTTTACCTTGTCCTATGTATACAAACAGCTCTGTGTCTTTGTCCAAGAGTACTTAAATGTTTAGTCAAAATTAGATTTTCTTTAAGCTTAACCAAGATACGAATAACAAACGATACCTACCGAAGTTATATACAAGTTGAAAGGATTTTATTTTCACCTAAGGCAGTAGTTGACGCTGAGTTTGCGGAATGAATAATACCTTTCGCATTAAACGGTGCTAATAAATATTAAGTTCACATAATGATTGAAATAATATCATCAGCTTATTGAAACACAATTTATTTTCCTTAACAATGCGTTCTGTGTTCATCGCAAAAACGGCCGGTACAACGCTTAAATTAAATAAGATGGAAAATGTATTAATATGTATGCTAATGCTCCTCACACTAAGTAAAAATGGCTGAGGCGTAGCCATTGTCAAATGCTAAGATATATCATGTTTGTGGTCGCCTTTTCATTTCCTCTCAAGACATCCTTAATCTTTAATGTTTTCTGCAGGTACTTCGAAATAAAATTCATCACGAAGTGGATGGATGGCCATATCCGCAAGGCAGAGACATCACAATTGCAAGCCTTGTAAACTTGATCATGAAACGTTTTTTTAACCTGCACAGACTTGAAATTTCTAATATATATTGTTGATAAAACTCACTGCTTGATGTACGAACATCATTGGAACAGCAGCCAGAGGCATAGTTACAAAGTTCTCTCTAGTAATACATTTGAAGGATAGTATTAATTTGGAATAAGACACTCGTTGCAATAGTTTCTCATTAAAGTAAAAATGTTTTTTATTTAAAGGAAAACAGTAAAGTTTGCCAAAATACCAGAGCACATGCACCGGAGTTGACTCACAGATCTTTAAAGAGAATAAATTTATAATATTTCTGCCTAATGATTTACCATGAATTTTTTCATTGACTCTATTGGATTCATGATGTAACCCTAGCTTGAGATAAAAGCTGCATATCAGTTTATTCATGTGAATAACGGTTGTACTCATCAGGTTAATCAGGCATATGTTCGTTCAAAGATTCGAAATAGTTGTCAAAAAATATCTCTCTAAAATACAGTTGGTCAATAAAAGTAGGCATGGTCTTTTAATTCATGAACACCCCATTGACTAGAATATAACTATTAATGGCTTTTTCATAGCACCTGGTCACCCTGACTGCATCATCTGAGAGAGAAATCAAGCCACCACTGTTTTTAATTGAGAGAGTAACATCATTTACAAGGTTGGTAGCTCGTAAGGCTGTCACACACGTATCACATTTTAGTCTCACAATTAGTTCAATTTGTTCACAAAAAACCCTGCTTTCTTTTTGCACTATATCACATTGAAATCGGATCAGCCTTATTAATGCGAGCTTATTAATGCCGGCAGTTGAATGTTATCATGGTGTTCCTCTAAATTAAAATGATTTGCATCCAATTATTGAATTTTAATTTTGACGACCTCACTGGTTGTGGGTTGTGGTCCTCGAAAGCTAACCCTGAGAGGTCGCGAGTTTGAATCCCGCTTGGGTTTATTTTTTTCACTACCTGGGGAGTGGGTGTTTGTTTTCGTCCTCGTTATAATTTGTTGTAATTTAACTCCGTAATTGGCCTCGTGTATGTGTAGGAAATTGAATAACAATGATAATAATAAAAGCATAACCATTTAATGATTCTACTGGATCGATATTTTTACTGTGCAACGATTTACATCCGCTCCAACTGTTGGCAATTTCCTCTATTACCCTCTGACAATTCCTTGCGGGAAAACATATTATTTAATGTATTCACGAACTAACTTGATGTTGAATCATAGTTAGACCCAAACATTGGGCGGACCACGCCAAAATAAAAATTGAAATATCTTTGCTAACCTTATAGAATGGTACATACGTAACCTTTCCTTGTTCACTCATTTCTCATAAATTCACATTCAACTCCATACATAGAATCACACACAGCTGCTTGGCAATAAATCTTCCAAAGATATTTTACATGAAAGGATTTATAAGGGTTCTTAATTATGATCAGAGAATTGGTGATATAATCCCTCAATAACCCATGTATATTAGGAGACCCATTCATTCCGGCTCGCCCATTAGTGACTCCAGTACACATCCGACCGGAATGATACTTTCTGTTCCGGCCATCCACAGTTTTAAGTTTCATCATAAAATCATTGCATTTTTTAAAAGAAAGTTTTGATGTTCTCATATTTGGACGTTTTCGCTGTTATTGGGAATTTTTTGTATGATTGACCGAGAAATGAATGTATTCTATAGATTATTGAAGTATTTAAGAAATTGTATGTTTCTATTAAAATTCACAAAACCTGTTAACCTCTAGCATTTTCATAACTGCTGGGCACCAGCTACTCTTGCTGCTCAATAGCTGAGCATCAAGCTTATATAAACTTGGCTACATTCTTAGGAGGTAGGGAGCCTTCAGCATATCTACAACCTGCACCTCTTCCAACTGCTGAAACTCTTCCAATGCTTCCACGTGGGATTTCCTTCTTGCTATTCTCTCCCCCTACAATTCCCTCTTTGTCCCAAAATGTATTCGTTACCAATTTAATCACGTGACAGGTGTCTAGAAATACTGGATCTTCTGTGTTATGATGTGGGAAGGATGTATGTATTTAGATTAATAGGATTTAAATTGAATGACATCATTGGTTTTTTATTAAAAGATTGGCATAAGCCCCGTAGAAAGTTGATACATTATTAACATATTCACGATGAAGTCAAAAAAGTAAATTAGAAATCAGTGAGCTCCTGTAATCATTATTTAACTCATGCATAAAAGTATTATGCTGCAGGGATTTTTAAATTAAAATTTATCCACAAAACAATAAAAACAAGTGCTTATTTTGCCAAAGGCAGGCTGTCATCGCTTATGTGCCCCCCCTCCATGTGTATGAGCCTATGTTACCCTCCCATCAAATCGGTATGTTTTTTCAGGGTCATCTCAACCCCATAAGACATACCTACTTCACAAAGAGTGTTTCTACCTCACAGTTGTCGCAGGATGTTCATTCTTAACTTCCACTTAAAACCCTGTCATGTAATCAAGTATATTATACTATATGCTGAGTGTTCGTGGATGTGGAAGGCAAGAATTAAAAGAATTCATTGTTTTATAAATATGCTTTTTGAGGGTAATATGGAATGCATTCATTAATTTTCAAGTTTTCATGCATCAACTCCATCAAAATGTCTTCCAACTTGGCAACATTCCTTTCCAACCTACGTTTCACTTACCGATGACCTTTCGGCAATTCATTTTTTCTGAAAACTTTGCTTCAGATGCCTTTATTTTATAAGACAATTAATTACCAAGCTTTCAATACGAGTTTTTTCACAGGTGAAATTCCTTTCTATTATTCTTTGGAGGTTTCAATTAATAAGTAGAGGAATAAACGAAATAATTATTTTAAAACTTTATGAATTTTACAACTCTACATGAAATATGAACAAGATTAAGGGTAAGGTAACTCATAAGATGTACATAAAAATATTCCTTCTGCTATATTATATACATATTTTGCAGTCAAACTAGTCATTAGGCTACTCCACTGATTTAAGATGAGGAATTTTTTCCTTGCTGCAATGCAGGCAAACCTCTGCTGATACCTAACATTCCTTTATTGCCGTAGCTTTAAATTTTATTTCGTGGTTTATTTTTAAACCAAATCCTGATCTGCTCCTTTTAAACTGAGAATGCCACACTTATGGCTCTAGATAAATACTTAATACACATGGAGTATTGCAAATAATTTAATCTCTTTACAGAAAAAGACTTCATTATTGATCTTCTATTATAGCGTATATAATTAACTACCTTTTGAGATTATATCTGTGGCATTGTATACATATATCTTTCCGAAATATAACTACCGTAAATTTGCCTGCAAGTGAAATGTTTATTTCTTCTGTGTGTTCCATTCACGTTCTATCTCCAAGTCACCTTGTGTGTGTGTGTATATATATATTCTATATATGCCTATATATATCCTCTATCCACTTTTCCTTCGCGATGCTACGCTAGGCTCTCCATTGTCTGTTCGCCGCGCGTTGAGAATAACGTCAAGATCTAATAAGATGACGAAATGTTTTCACCCCAATGAGAGATAGAGCTCGAGAACAGTGGAGGATAACGTGGCGGGTCCACGAAATTCGGCCGCTGAGGGCGAAATAATCCTGAGGATATCGCTGCCATAAATTTGTTTAACTGAACTTATACCGTCAGAATATTATGGCCAATAATGGATACAGATTAAGAGAATATAATTTATGTGATCAGAAGTACCTCATACAAAGAGTGAAAGAGAGAAAGAAAGAGATACAAAGAGTGGAACATTCAAATTCACTTTAAGGTGAGGTTAATTAGGTTTTTCAAAACCCTAGATTTACTGATGAAACACCCCGGATGCATATCATTTTTCACTGATTTATTCACATCGATGTTCCATAGGAACACATTCACCGAGTTTCAAAGAAATCTATGGATATATATGAAACAATCGATTCACCCACCTTAAGGCGGGTGCGTGCCAAATGCCACAGCATTGGTAAATCCGTTTCGTAGCAAGTGTAGCGATGGACAGCAGATATTAAACTGGAAGAGCTAAGCGTCTAGGATTGATCAAATCCCCTTTAAACTGCCATCATGTGATCATATGTAGTGGATCCTATAATTCTGAAATTTGTGCGGTTAAGAACGTATTTCTCCTGAAATAAAGCTACACAATTTCTTTCAGGTAATGCTTCGATTTATTCGCTCTTAGTTACGACGGGGCACCATTTGAAAACCAATATTTTCAGCTCGCGATAAAACAATTATAAATGATAAAATACTGCGTCAATGCCGTCCAAATATGTTTTGTGATGTTATTTATAATTGGCCGAAGTAATTGTGTGAAATTCGACGAAGGATTAATTACCCGCCAGGTAAAACTTCGGGTTCAATGAATAATACGATCACAAGAACTTTAGTTAAGATTGGAAAATGCCATTCGTAATGGTACTTTTTCATATGCGTACTCTCCATGGAATGCCAAATAAAATTTGTGAGCTTTAACTTCAACATCATTATTTTCAACGGTCATCGATCCAGAGTTTTGCCTGACTCAGTTGTCCACTCAATTCCCCCCTTGGCCTTCATCTTTGTCGCTACCTTTTGCTTCGTTAACATATGTGCCATTGTGCACCATGCATCTCACCCTGCGTATTGCTATGCGGTTCTTACCGTTCAATTTTCATTCCGCAGCTGGATTTCCAAATAGAAAACCTCCTTTTTCTCTAGGGTCTCATTTTGTGTCCCTGTTTCCCTCTCTCTCCTGCAACCTCAGGTCTATGCCTTCTCTTTTCAGCTATCGTCCGCGTCTCTCATTCTTACGAGTGTATCACTGAATATTTGAGAGTCAAGGAAAACTGTTTGACTCTTTTAATTCATTTTGTAGATCTTCATCTACAACTGTATTATCTGCTACTACTCCTCCATGAGAATAACCGTGGAGCATTTTCCCCAAATGCTCGATTCTCAGATATATTTGCTCTGGCTTGGAGAAATGAATAACAGTAGCATACGGCAACAAATGCGGTAAACAGGTTTCCTTATATATTGATATAGGCAATCCGGTTTCTTCAAAGAACTCATTTTTGTATTTTTCCGGACCACAAAGTTCAAGGAGGAAGCATTTCATGTAAATGTTTTGCAAGACACCTGCAAACATTCTCCTGCACGATAAACAAAAGTAGATCTAATCACAAGAATAGAAATTAGTATTTACTCATCAGAGTTATATTGAGAGAAACGTCATTAGATTTCTGTCGTTTTCATGTAAATTCGAGCGTTGGGAAAGATCGCATGTCAGTTTCCTTAATTTCTGCCGTAGATAGATTTGATATCACAAAAAAGGTTGGAGTATTGGCGTACTGGGAAAAATTTCGTAGATGAATTTGTGCGAGATATGCTGTGCTCCACATGCCACCTATAAATTCCCAAATCGTGTACAGGACTACGAAAAGTATACCCAAGATACATTTTGAAAAAAAAAAGAACGGAACTAAGTAGCCCTTGCTCATCCCAAGGAAGCGCCTCTTTCATTTGTTTCTGTTTTTGGATGGAGAAGCTGAAGAAAGTCTTCATGTTGGGAATGGAGGGTTTCTATTTAGTATAAAATTGGATGTAAATCATACATATAAATTGGAATCTTAAAAGGGTTGAATGCAAAAAACCAACTGCGGATAATGAAAACAAGTGAATAATAATAATAGCGTGATTGAAATATCTTAACAGAGCGGTTGAAATTAATCCAGAAATGATTATTTCCTTCACCAATTGAAGCTCATTTTCAGAATTTCGCGAGTCTTCCAGTCAGCTGGATGGCTGGAGGACTCGTGGAGAAACTATCGTTACGAGAGACGACGCAACGAGGAGGAAAACTCGAAATCCACGTAGCTAAATTTATCAAATTAACTTGAAACAATATTCTAATCACCATTGATAATATTCGTTAGGTATGAGTCATCTAGATGATTTTAAGGTGCATTACTTACGGAAGGAAGAATTAATTATTTAAATGAAACTTTTAAGGTAGGTGAAACAGTTTCCCATCCGCAGTAATACTTGGTAGTTGAGCTCACCTCGTGCTAAGCCTTGCGACGTGTGAAATTCACATATTGAAAGTGCAACGGGTACGCTTTCTTTCACCATGCTGACTTTTAGTTCCCAGGTAGAACAGGAGAAGTTTTGTTCATGTGACAAGAATTACTGAGTGAGGCGACAGACAGATGAGGTCATTTTCTCCATTGGGGATAGGTGGATAATTAAGCAGAGGTATGGCTTTCAGGAAATGGAGGAAAGGTTTAGTGAAACCCTGCATTAGCATCAGCCTACTCTCAACGAAAGACTTAAAGGGGTGCACTGCTTAACGTCTCATCCAACAGACAGAGCTGATAGTTGAAATGCTCTCCAAATGGCGCTTAAATAAGTATCGAGATACCACTGCTGCCACTGCCGAAATTCAAACCCGGGCCTTCGGGGTGGGAAGCCAGCAAACAAGCCACCAAACTAACTCAATCCCTGAAGATAGTTTAACAACTGCATCTGGAAAAAATAATAGTTCTTGGTCGAAGCAGAGGGTGTAAAAAACCGACGGGATTTGAACCCGAGCCATCGGGTTAGTAGTCGAGCACCACGGACCCAGGAAAAGAAAGACATAGTTGGTGCCTGTGCCTTGGGAAATAATCCTTGTTAGGTTATTCTACTAGGATTGAGCTTATGGAAATATCTTGATCCCTAAGTACTGGCTCCAAATCTTGTTATTAATAAATATCGTTACACGTCGACAACCTGCCATGTTAGGACAGTCCATGGATGGTAATAAATGCATTGCACGGAGAGGAGTACCTATGCTCTGCCATGATGGCACTTACTAGTGCTCCACCCTTCTAGCTCCCTGCTACTTGTCTCCGAGCCACTAGTTTTCATCCTAAATATCCCGTTGAGGCAGAATATTAAGAAATTAGAGAAAAAGATGCAACCTCACTCTCCCCTTCCACGCGTGGCAGAAAATATCCAGGTGTGCAGAATGTCACCAGCTTCATAGTACGTTCATTAAATTCCCAGGTCAAGGTCCAGATTAAGGAAGGGCACTTTTGCTCCAAGCTCTTGAAGAATAAATTCCTTTTTTCAAGTACCCCCTCTCTCCCGCGAGAGGTTTAAAGTTCTTTCAGGTGAAGTGGTCCAGTGTGTGATTATCTTGTTAGTAAAGCAGAATTTTTGTTCATTCATCCTTCGGATTATTGACTGCACCCTAAAGGGCGATAGCTCATCTCAAGGACAACGACTCACTCCTCCTCGGCACCTTTCCAGGTCATTCTCACCCTCCGTGGTTGTGTGCTTGTTGTCAGATCACCTAAATTCTTTTGCATCGCGCTTCATTTCACTTGGTCCGAATAATTTTCAACTAGATTCGTCCATCTGGATAATCCCATTCATAAAAGTTAGTGATCGTCTGATGTTCTTTTCATTCTGTCACTTCCTCGTCATTGGGTCATTCGGCCATTCATTGGGGAGAATGCAAATGGCCGCCGCTTCCTTCTCTCCAATTACCCATTTCACGGGAAATTTCTTGTTGTGCCTTGTCTTTGCTTTTTTGTTCCTAATTTTGGGCCGGTGAAATCGGACGAGTGAAGCAATTCTCCGTAAAATGTTCTACCGTCTTCTAGGGGCACGGCAAAATTCCTTTAAATAGACGCTCTGGCACCCCAAGCCAAAGGTCAATGGCGCGAGACCACCAGTGCACCTAACAATCACTAATTAGATTGTCAGCACGTGAAGGTAGAGATGTTGAAGCGAAGTACCAACTCTCTAGCGTCACAAAACTTCTATCTTTGACGAGCACACACAGAGTATCTGACTAGCTGCCTATACACTCCCTTGGAAGGGATTTTATTGATGTTCGTGTGCAAGTCCTCGGGAAGAAATTCCCTAGTTTCAGCTGTATTGCTCAAGAGTAAATATTGTTTCTTGTGCGTCGCGCAAAACTTTCTAAATGAAACATTTCAGCTCGCAAGTTCGTACGTCGAATCGCTGTGGACACATAAATATATAAACAAATGTATGGCTTATTGATATTAAGTTGAAGAATCTTGTAAGTCATAAGGTAATTTAAGGAGGTTAATTTTGTACTTTTAAGTTCCCTATAGATCCTTTTCACATTCGACGTTTTGAATATAGTATGCGATTGCTAGATCAAACTATGGAGTTAGAGTAGGTGGGAAATTTTGAAGAGAAGAAATTTGGTGCTGAAGTAGTTCTCGTGGAATTTGAAAAATAGAAACCGAGCGGTGGAAAGCCCAGGGAAAACAGAAAAAATAAGAAGTATGAGGGATTTTTGATTAGAAGTTGATTTTTATCCGAAATATGGATTTAATGGCCGTACTGATTCCGTTCGAAAGATTCACTTTCATTTTTGATTTCCAGAAAATGAGTAATTTTCTCACTATGTGTAGTAGAAATGGAAATCATGGACGCCCCTAACGGTCTAAGGAACAGTGTGTTACTTCAACGATATATTTTGATTAAAACAAATTGTTAGTCAAGTTATGGAAGTATTGCGTCCCGTTTCTTCGAAAAAGATCGATCTCATTGATAAATCCCTGTTTCTATCACGGAAAATAGTCGATCAGTAGGTACCTCGTGTTTCTATTGAGTGAAACGTCGTTCACTGTTGTACTATTAACATAAAAACCGACATGCTCCTTGAGGCAGGAGGTGCGGGTATTGACAACAATGGAAGCCTTTTCAGTTGTAAGATGTAGTTCGAAAATTTCCCAGGTGAGTGCTCTCTCATGTTTTCTCTCCTGTTCGCCTTCGATTCCCCGAGTACCCCTCCTTCCGCCCCACGGCGCAGCCGCCACTCAAGCCCTTCCCGCATTTCAATAAGATTTGCTCGCGGAGTGACTGGGAGTAAGGGTGGGATGTCGCAGGGGGTCGTGGTGCTGCGCAATAACCTAGATTTTGAGTCTCGGTCTTCTGGACATTCAGAGCACTTCGATGCAGGGGAAGAAAGGTTGTTTAGCGTGGCGATGTCGCTTTGGGAATCCTGAGGAGCCGCTGCCAACCGTATACCTTCAGGGAGATGAGCTATTCAACAGTACTTAGCATCCCCTACTGGTCTTTGTGGAAGACGAATGCAAAAGAACCCCAGGAGTGAGCAAAGCAAATAATGTGTTTGCTTCTTGACATTTGGATAGCCTGCGTAGCACGTATTTGCAGACACTTTCCTTCCCCATCAGTAATTCCACTTAACTCCCTCCGCTTCTCTTTCATTATCCTTCCGCCTAATTCTGTGCCACACAATTTTCGGAAAAATCGATATTTATGACACGTACCGTAGGTATTTGCGTGGCGTGACTTAAGGATTCAACCTGGTTATATACGAATCCCAATATTTCCAGAACCACTCAGGAAAAATATTCTAGTGGTAAATAATAAAATACGTCGATATATTATACAGGGTTTGTCCTTATGCTCATCGTATTGACTTTTATTGTTGAAAATTAAAGAAAGACCTAGAAAACGCATAGGGAACACAGAGAGAATCCTTTCGAAGGGTATTAACTTAAATTTAAGTATATACTAGTCAAAATTAGATAAATGAAATTTCAGTTGTTTAAATTTGAGTGAATATCCCTTTATAGTCGCTTAGATCTTGGTGCAACCTTCAACGCATGCGAAACTGCATCGCATTTTTAGAACGTGGGGCAAAAAAGATATTTCCATGAGTCCGCGGGCACAAATATAACTGCTTGTGGTTTTCCAAATATTATCTAATCAGAATTTTCAAAACTAAGTCAGACGCTAGGCTTTATTACTCACTCAATTCTCGATTGTTCTTGGAGCAATCGAGTCACTACTAGATCTCCACAATATCAATTTGCCTAAGTTACCGTTGTCATCCAACCGCGTTTTAAAATTTGGGTTCTAATTTCCACATTTAAAAGGAATTGAACGACATTGAACCAAGAAAACATATCATACATCTACGTAATACCCTGCAAGCCACCACTTGGGTGTGTTCACATCATGGATGCACTAAAGAAATTAAACATTCCTATCGTGGGCCCATACACTGCAAAAACGGACACATACAACAATAATGCCCAACACCACAATCGTCACATACAAGCATTGTACATCAAGGGTAACGCGCAAAAAACATGGGAGCATTAACGGAGGGTTACCACCCGAACCGATTCAAACTTGGCATGTTCAGACCCTCGAGCAATAAAATGCACTATAAAAAACCAAACGCGCCCTCGTGACCCACGAACCGAGCTATTTGAAGTCAAAATTGCGGGCCACCATCCGGGCCCCTCACTGTGACGTCACGCTCGCCCGGCAGATAGGCTGACGGGACCATATGGGTGCTTGTGGTCGCTGCTATCGCAGAGTATTTTATTATTCGTGAAAGAAAAAATATGAGCAAGCCTAGTAGACTTCAAGTGAATACGATACACAAGCATTTTTCAGCAGTCGTTGCGAAGCATTGCCTCAAACCGTTTGCAGGTAATGTCGTATAACTTTCCAGACTTCGTCGACTGACGATATTTTATGTTGCTTCGAGAAAAGGGTACCGAGAGTGGAGAAGGGGGAAGGGTGGGAAGGAATGTTTCGGTCAATTCTAGTTTGTTTCATGGATAGTTCGGATACCAAAACCGGATAGCTCATCGCTTTCCAAATGCGCTAATTACCACCTTCGGTCAACTTATGATCACTCAGCTACAGTTTGGCATAAAAATATGGGTAGTCATTTAAGTCACCAATTGTCCCCAACAGTTATTATAATGTCAATTAATGTTCGGAACGTGCTAAAATTAGTGAAAAGCAAATTTTCTGCGTTGGCCACTGTTTCGGAACCGACAGAAGCGGAAATCGAGCCTACGGAAAAGTTAGTCTGTAAGCATTTTATGCAATGAAATTGGTGATAATAATTTTGTTAGTTTCTCACCTCCTTGAACATATTTTTATGAACAAATATTATAGGTAATGAATGAGAATCGCCTTTATTACAGTGACGTTATGTGAGTGATGTTAGTGACCATACCTACTATCCACAAGCACCATTCCCTCGCTGTATTCTTATCATATGCACTCCGTATCTTTATATCGAACAACGCTTGGCGAAGAGATTTTTCCCCGACAGATAGAGAGCTCAAGGACGGGTTTCATTTTCGTTTGCGAAATGCTGTGATATAATTTCATCAGAGGATAGGGAGTGAGGGGTGAATCCCATATGTGATGTGCTCTTCACGGTTGAGTGTATTCCTCGAAGAATTCCACGTGATGTTTAAACTTTAGATTTGAAATAAACTCAATCGGCTAAATTCATCCACGTGCCAAATAGGCCCGGTGGGTAGTGACCACCCGAAGGGCGTGGTTTCATATCTCGCCTTGGACATACGACTAGGGTCATGAGGTTGTTCTTAGTTTTCCTACACGCCGTGGAGATTAGGAGCCCATTGTCTACTTCGAGTCCAATGTATGGCATTGTGAAACATGACCTTGTGCGTCGGAGCTCGAAAAATTAAATTATTACTCTTTCTTCCTTCTATGACGAGTGTGTCATGCAGGTGGGGGATACTCCAAATGCCAATTTGCGGGAGAGCTTGAAAACTCTCTTTTTGCGATAATTTCACCAAATTAAGTCACCATCCCAAAAGATGAAATATCATAGCTTTTAGCTTTTTTTCTTTTAACGGTGACTTTAAGAATTTTTTTAAAATAACGTTGATTATTTATTGTAATTTCATTCTTCAAAAGTGCCATATTGTTTATTACGTCATTCTGGTCCTCGATGTGCCTTGTAGGGCTCACCTTATTCAGGGAAGTAACTTTTTTCTGTTACAAAATACGTGAATGGGAGTGAATATTGATATCTATTCCAAATATGACATCACATAAACGTATTTGAATTCACCTGGCAAAATTGAATTGGGTTGATTTTTATCCGCACCAAAAATATTCTTTATATTTTCCTAACCCAAAGTTTCGTTGAGTGCTGACCTGCATTCTATTCATTCCAATGCTATTTCTCTTTCGCCCTGATAGCACTTTCGTCTTACGCCCAGCTTAATTTTCGGTGCACGTATTTGACATTTGGTTTGCCCCCTGGGACGTTCCCTTTCATTGTGATCATAAAAAAAACCCAGTGTATGTTTAGGTGTGCCCAATCCATTTGTTTTGGGTGTAATTCTCCTTTCGGCCCTTTCTCTCTTCTTATCTCTGCAACGCGTCCTCGCTTCTCACTAAGGCTGAGAAAAGAATGGCCGTGAATTATCAATTGACTTGCCAAGGAAGCAAAAGGGTCGCGGTGGACCAGTTGAGAAGTGAACTTGTTTACAGTTAATGGTATTCTGCTTGATTAACTTCAAAAGTATCATAATTACCGATTTTCAGATCAAAAGTAGAGCATTCAAGATGCATGCAACATTCCCATTTCCCGGTGACCCTAAACAAATCCTGCTGGCGTTAATTCCGTTGAGCCAAGAAGGAAAAAAATGACAGTCATTGTAATCAACCCGAAGGTCGGTTTGGTAGGTGAGAAGGGTAGAGCTCACCCCGTACTAAGCCATATACGGCGTGTGAAATTCACTCATCTATCAGGGTAGGGTGGCCAGTTCCTTTCCCTGTACCGCCTGTGACTTCCCAGCATGACCTGGTACC
>LYUA01003348.1:14080-25933 GCA_002093875.1 Calopteryx splendens
TTCTGAGTCTTCTTTTCCGCTGCTGTCGATTCGGCTGTGCAAGGGTTTCGTGAAATGACGACTGCGGAGGCCCTACTTCCCCCACTACCGGGCACGTTACCCTGTCCTCTGGGCCGGGCCACGTAGTTGCCAGGACACATTTCTATATTTGTGTCCATTATAATATCTTGGGCCTTCCTCAGTAGTGTTTTTAACGTGACACCATCACATAAATAGCCACCCACCAGGCGCCTATGCACCCGTCTCACTGAGGATTAGACGCTGCGTGGACTACCTTTCGTTCTTTCGACCCTTCGACCTATCTGACATGGGTGACCCTACCAGGAGCAATTTGCATGCTCTTGCCAGCACTGCTCTAGGGGTCATGAGAGCAAGCAAGCCCTTCCACCACGCCAAGATTGTAGTCCATGAGGAGGGATTTTTGTCTTATAGGTACGAAATACGTCTAAAATAAGTAATACTTCAAAGATAAAAGAATGGATGTGTAATAACAATAATTTGGTGTCAAAATATCCTTTTAGAAATTTTTTTCCTTTCCTTTCTTGAGTTTTTTAGTGAACGAAATCTTATTGAACCCCCTAAATCGTGAGGAACGCAATTGACCGCATCATTTTGATACTAATCTAATATTACTCTAAAGGTCCACGGACACTAAGCTAATTATGTAAGTACATCCCATTCAAGTTAAAATTGCCCTTAGGCTCAATTTTGAGCTCATAGGTTTGCAATACTTAGAACAGTATATTAAATTTTAGTATCAATCCTAAACACATGTGTAAATGCTTTGTTTTTGCAGTTTTCAGCACTTAAAAATCATACAATATTCAACATTAATTTTCATTTTTTTTGCCTCCGATTATTCATAACTCCCCATGCTCTATGCGATAAATTGATCCCGTCCCCGAATGCTCTTCATTTTTTACATCAAGTAGAACGATTCGATCGATATCGGGCATGTTCGGTGAACTTAACAAGAACTTGGCACTCTCTTTTGTTTTTAAAGAAGGTTTTATACTTATGTAAAAAACTTTTAATCTCTTTTGCCATTTTCTCTTGTAATCCAAAATGTCATTACATTTTAAGTAGTAACTCAATAATGGTTGCAATTTAGGGGGTAATTTTATTTACATATCCAAATATAAAATTTGTTTTACTAAGAATATTTCCACTCCTCGGTTACTTCTGCTATTACTCCCTCCTAATATTTCTTTGCCTATATAATTGTTTCTTGGATATTTAGAGAAAAACTGGGTAAATGATCACTGTGTTAATGTCATATTGTGTGATCTCTTATTTGGTCCCTCAAACTTTTAAAAGATACTATACATAGATAAGATATACAAAGATACTATAAAATACTATCAAATTATAAAAATTCACATTCCTTCTCAGTTTCAGTCATCTTTCCTTTTAAAGTGTTTCCGTTGCATTACAGTATGTGAATGATATCATCGCTGACCCTAATTCTATCCAATCTCAATTTATTTCTGTGATATAACGATGCTGCATTTGCTCTAAACATTTTTGAGCGCTTTTACGACAGAACTATATTGTGGAGACTATAAGTGGAATAATTGTAAGTTCTTATGCTTAATTAAAAAGTTTTCATTGTACATTTACAGGAATTTCTCTGATTGACATTAAAATACGGTCACGAATTAAAAATGAAACTATATTAATTTTTTTAAGAATTAACAATAAGGATAACAATTTTATATAGATGCTAATAAAGGATCATACCCGATAGTTTCATTAAATGTATGGCTTTGTTGGTATTTCCGCGTGCTTTCAGGAACTTGCCCTCAACTTTGTAAATTGATTTGTAGTTCTCGCCTAATAATAAACCCTGTTTGAACACCCTAAATGACCCTGAATCACCTCAATTCAATTTGATTCTTAGAATCAGGGGCAAAAACACGCCATGAGGTCCCTTTCGACCATCATTCTTCCTTGTTCTCCCTCTCCTTCCATCCACCCTCGATTCCTCCAAACAACCTTCCTCACCCCTCCTCTCCCTCATTCCAATCTCCTTTACTTACGCACCGTCAAACAGAAGCACACGTGTTCTTTATTCTCCGTCGCCTTTTTCCTTTCCAGACTTTTTTGTTGGTAATCCACGAAACGGCTTTCGAAAAAGCGAGAGATGCAGTGAGATGAAGAGAGGAGAGGGGGAAGGAAGAGCGAGTCATGGGGGAAGGGGAAAATGTCGCGAGTAAGATACGGCCTTGCCCCGAAACCACCCTTGCTCAGTACACTCTGATTTTACTAAAATCCTTCCTCTGCTTCCTTTTGAGAATCTCTGCTTCTCGAAAAAGAAGTCCTGTATTTTTAATATTCCAGACGCTGATTCCCGATCCTCATACCTGTCTGTCTCTTTCTTTTTCCCATCCACTACCCTCAATCCATCCAAAAATACTCTGTTACCAAGAGAATTCTGCCTAATTTTACAAATATGAAATAGCTTTTTTCATTCGAAATTCACCTGAATTTTGACTTTTATTCTTGATAAGTATGCCTTTATTAAAGGAGGGTTCAACCTCAAACTTGGCCTGTATCGATATTTTGGTTCCTATTTTAAATATACTTCTTGGATGTATTTTCGCATTGGCTACTTATTGCGTTTAAAATTAAATTTTACCCATTATATATTGATCTAAATACACCCTTTTCCACCTATTCTGATATTTCAGTTCATTTTCTCTCTTATCAGCTTAATTCCCACGACTACGCAGCATGCTGACATGGCTCACATTCAACACATTTCACGAAAATACAGATTTCTGTTGACTAACCTTGAATTGTACTTAATCGTCTAACTGCGGTTAAATTATCCTGCGGTGTCGAACCACCTTTCTTTACAAGGGAATTTAGCACATTCATGAAAATAACCTAGGTATGTGGCAGTGCCCATGACTTTGTTCATATTTGCGATATCCCTATATTTAACATCAAATTGGTCAAAGAATTATATTGTGATAATAGTCACTAAATCGTATTGTCGTAATTAAGATACAAAATGAAGCAAAAACTTTCCCATATACTCCATATATAGATAATATAATGTCAAGAAGCCAGAATATGGTGTTATTCCGTAGGCCAACTGGCTTTAAAATTCACTCTAATCGTATTGCTATTTGTTTAATTACTCTAGGAAAAATTATATTCAATATTTATCAGCCATGGGTGAATCTACCTTTTTTATATAAATTCATAAAGTAGCACCATAAAGATAGTTGTCAGAAAATAATCAGGACGTTGTAAAGCGTTGCAATTGTAATTACCCTTGAAAATCCGGGGAATTTTTTGTATCTTTTCTACGATACATGTACCGCTTAAATAACATGAATAAGATAAATATAGGTGAGATACGCAGCATATAACACGCACACTGTGAATGGGGCAAGTATTGAAAGTCCAATTCGGTGAATATGGAGAAAGCTTCAATTCGTAGTTTTAATTTTCTACGACTTTTCAGATTCCTTCTACGCATCTCGACCGCTTTCCAAAAATATATTGATCCAAAGATGCTGTGCGAAAAATTTGCAAGTAATTGTGATTTATTTATCATTACTCGAAAAGTGTAGACCCACACAACATGTAACAAAATTTAACATTTTTGAGGAGAATAAATAATGAATGATGGCCAATAGTGAAAAGATATAGGTGAAATATTGTCTTTTATATATGATTCATCTGAGTCATATATAAATTAGTTATACATTTTTTTGAAGGAGTGATAGCATTTACTCTGAAATGGGGTCTGGCCACGACTTTAAGTTAAGTCTAGTTAGTCAAATGGGATGGTGGAAGCGGTTTGTGGTGCTGCTTATAGTATTGAAGTGAAAGTATTGCTTGGAAGACAGAGGTGCGTGGTGACACTAAGGTGGAAATTTTGATAGTCTTGTTTGTTGGAGTTATTGGAATGCTTAAATATTGATAATATTAATAATATGTTATCGATTTTGCCTGTTTTTTGTCGTCCTTTTATCTTACTATATGTAAAGGTTTGCCGGTTGTATTTACCTTAAAATTATTAATGTTTTGATAAAGTTAAGTCGTGTAAAATGATGGCCTATTGTGTAAATGTACCAATGGACCGCTAAATTTTCAAAAGAGCTAAGGTCAATTTTGCCGTACCAAATCGAAGGATCTCGTGCTCTATCTCATAAATATGATTTTTTTAAATTGTTAAAAGTAATTTAAGCATCGCTCCTGGAAATTTTGACTTACTTGCGGTCATAATCAAACTTTATCGTGGTTTTACGGTTTATTATACAATTTTAAAGTAGCATTATTTATAATATTTTTATTTTTCAATTCTGTTTATTTCTTTTATTTCTCATTTCTTGGGGAAACTTGGCTAAGGAAGATATCTTGGCTCGTTCGTATCTTCATGAAATTCCTCTTTTTGCCTCAAGTGGATTGATGCTTTTGATATCAATTTCATGGCAAAAAATATTATTTTTGACATTCGTTTCAAACATTATTTTCTAAAATCCATATATCCGAAAATGATTCCGTTCTGAACTACTTCCATTTAATTTTCATCCATTTTCTAGAAGGAATAAGATCAAGAAACAATAGTTGAAAACATTAAAAATTTCGCTCAATTTTTTTTCTGCCAACTGATAATTGGTTGTTTAAAGGAAAAAAGAGTAAATCACGATATTTTTAAGTATTATATATCCTTAGACAAAGTATTTTTTGTAATAAGCGATGAAGGACGCATCGTAAATGACTATATTTGGAATGGAGAATGTATTATAATTGTGAAGGAAGCAAGGTAGGATATTCCTTTTCTAGAGCGTCATTATTATGAGAAAACGCTAGCATAGGAAAATAACAAAGGCAATTATTCGTCTAGAAAAATTTAATAATATCCTTTTGGCAAAAATTATATCAGCGTTGCTCTTGCGAAACGACTTTATTTATTCATTAAGCCTCCCTTCATTAAGGCAGTGTAGTCGCCTAGTGGATGCATCAAGTGTGTAGAACACTGCGAAGAAATAATATTCTAGTCTGACATAAACTTTATTCAATTTTACCCATAATCATAGTAACCTTTCATTCAGAAAGGATATTAGCCAACTGACGCGAAAATTTCCCGTACATGATTTTCGTGAAAATATACAATGTGAGGCAACTGTAAATTTGACTTAAGGAATGAAGCTAAAAGAAAAACAGCGATCATTCTCAAAATGCCCACCGTCTTATGGAACTTCTAATTTTTCAGCCTCTTACAAACTCTTAATTTCTCATAATTAGCTAGTCATTAAAATGATGTTTTCTATGGATATTTTTTGTATTATTGCTGCTTGAATATCATCTTAAATTTTCCACAAAAATGAGCTCCAACTTGGCAACATACTTGCACACACTCTTGCCACTTTCCTTTCATTCTGGCATAATTTAATTACCGGTGGAAATTTCAATGTGATTTCCTGCGTGAAATTAGAGCATTCAGCGTTTTGAAAATAAAAGTAGAGACAAAAAATATTCAATTCACTTAGGCCTTCAACGTTTGCATAAAAATGTTTTGGTATATCAATCAGTCACACAGCAACAAGATGGAAGATTATACTTGTTATGCTAGCAATAAGTTTGTCTGAAAATACGATAATTTTGGCACTAAGGAATTATATACTACAGAGTAAACATTAGAAAAATTTTACTTTACGAAAAATTTATAGCTAACAACTAAAATCAACCCCAGTAACAATGGCCAACTTTGAAAGCCCAAAATGCGAAATACATTGACCAAATTTTAAAAAGTGAGTTAAAATCGATATATTAAAGATTCCTTCTATGATTGTTTTCTTCATCACGCACTGGGTGGATAACCAGATGATTTACAATACGTACACCACGAACATACAAGTACATATAGAGATAGCCTAGGTGATAGAAAACGAAATTATGAAAATATATAAGCGCCAAGAGTGCGTCAATCCAAATTTAAAAGCACTTGCAAAGATCTCTCTAATAATGGACGTAATGGAATTATTTAAAATTAAAACGCATCTAAGGCCGCATTCAAGGCTTTGAGAAGGCGTTCAAACTTTAACTTCAATGGAAAAAAAGGTAGTAAATTAGTTTTTTATCCAAAAGCAATTTGGCCTTGCATCTGTGAGGCTCGGAGGAGAATTTAAACTGAAAATTTACTGATAAACATTGAAGATAATATAACAAGTAATTTAATAAACGTTTTTATCTCAAATTTCATTTCTTCATAGCCATATTGTAACTCATGCTCAAATATATGTACTGAAATAGTGTGAACCAGAATCATATATAGCACCTTATGTGAAGATTTTATCTAAGACATTTGTAGTCGATTACTTTTTTAGAGCCGAATGAGCTGAACGGTGATCATCTAACACTTCTATTTAAAATTGGTGATAGGAAAGACCCCAGTAACTGCACGCCAATTTCGTTCAATCCCTTTCAAGGAAATCTTTTGAAAATATTTAGTTTTCTTAGGAAACATTTAATGACCAAGATTTATTTATACAAAATGACTATAGGATACGGAAGGATGGTTACTGATATATTAATTAATTTCTTCAATCAATGCATATTTATCTGCGATAAAAATATTAATGCATTAGGAAAGTCATTATTTCAAAATCATTTTTGGTTATTGTTGGAATAAAAAGTTTATGGTGAAATAAAAGTTATTGGTGGAATAAAAAATATTTCTCATAGCTTATTAGCTCAAGCTATTCGCAGCCCGTAGCCCTGTCTCGCACACTTATTACGCAGGAATACGCAGGAAATTTTATTTTGATGCCCATTTCCTTCCTATGTTTAACTTTTTCACATTCTCTTGAGTAATTAAGATGTAAAACAGATGCAAAATTTATGAATATCTCTTAGTGAACACTCACTTGTCTTAAAAGTTTAACATTCCTTAGTTCCTGGGTGCATTAAAACTCTATATTGATCGTTTGACTACCGGGAAACCATTATAAAATTGATTCATAATTGCTTTTTCACCCATAGCTGTTATGCGTAGTTTAATAATGGATGCTAAAAATTCTGGAAATTCCCTTAAAAGTCTTTCAAGTAAATATACTACTCTTTAGGAGTTATAACTAACTCTAGGAGTTGTGACTATGTCTATTTTACCTACTGAATGCATTTCCCCCAGCCCTGAAGACACAGCACGAAAAGTAATTCATGCTTCAACTTTCCATTATTTTCATGCAAAGTGATTTGTACGTTTTCCGTTAAATAATAGGTCAATTAATTGAATTTCGTGAATTCACCATGTACTTTCACCATACACTGCGTAAATCAAAAGCTCGTTGAATACCACTTCTCACTGTGGGAGATCAGTGTGCTTGGTCACTAAGACACCAGAAGTAAAATAATTCTAGGTCTATCGACTTCCATTATTGGCACTATTGGAAAATTCTAAATAAAATCGTCCTGCTCCCCAATCCTTATTTTATCTTTCGTAATTTGGCTAATCGCCGCTTTTCCCTTACCTCAAGCCTCTTAATTTTTTTTACATTCGAACCTTCTTACCCTCAATCCCATTTATCCAACGTCCTCAGTCGATATCGTGGCCGACTCAAATCCAGCCCATCAAGCAGAATTGTCATCAACAAATCCCCCGACCGACCGGATGACGGCTTACCTCATCCCGTGCCCAATCACCCACGTACTTCTGCTTATCCGCCACGTCGCCTCAGAACGTAGGATTTAAACGAACCCGGCTGCCCTGTTGGCACGCACATACGTTGGTTTGTTAACCCCACTGCCGGCTTCGCATAGCCATTTCCATTGCCATTTCCCTAAAGAGAATTCATCGAACTCGATTTGAACGATAGATGAATTTCCCCTTATTTATAATATAGAATTTATTAGACCAGTTCTTATGATGCATCATACAAACCTCATGGATGATTTTGGTTAATTATTATGAATGTTGGTAGTTTTATTCGCTTTTCAAATTTTATTCAAATATACAACTTTATTCCTATTTTTCCTGATTTTATATCGTGTAAACTAATTCATGAAAAACTCCAGGGATATATGAGCAACGTTTAATAAAATAAACCAGTACTACTTATGAGAATAATTTTAATGGTGCAGTCTGTTTGGCTCGATTTTGGTTCACGGAACTGATGTTGTTTTGAAATAAAGAGTTTTAATTTATAAAAGTGGTGCCTTTAATGTGCATTTAACTGATAATATTTGTCACCAACAACCAGCGCACCAAGAACACACTGGCGTGACCAGTAGATATGGGTTGAGTATGAATAGCTTATGTAAGGACGGACGCCGTAAAATAACTGGTGATCTTACAACTTGCGTCTTAAAAATCACAAGAATATAGAGAAAATTAATGCAACTTTATTTAGCATCAATAATTATAGTGAAATGATAACAATCCATTAAAAAATAAAATGTTTCTCTAAGATAACACTGTAAATCCTATTGTACAAAAAAGTTAAATTACCTTTTGTATCCAATTTGCATTTTATGATCAATTTTTTGTTGATGTACTTATTAAATAGGATTAATAGAGTTGCATAAAACATAATTTAATTTCCATGCCAGATTTTAATGTAATTTATTGGATTATTTCACTTATATTACTGATTTTTCTGAAGGTTCAAATATGAAGGTCGGAATTCAATTTACAAATTATAAATTTATAAATAGGAAGAAAATTCATAGTTTTTAAGTTTGGTAAGACAGTGTAAAATAAATTTAAATGATTTTAAAATATTATTTTAAAAATATGACTCTAAAAAATATTTTTCTGTGTCAACAGTTTATACCAAAGGTTTAAAATGAATTTTTTTACATTGATGCAAAAAAATGAGGCAAAATTGTAATCATCAGTGGTTTGATATCTGTAAAAAGATGCTGCGGGTTTCTTTAGGTGTGTCAATCTTTTCCCTTCTCGGAGAGTATTTCGCTTTATTCGCAAAGTCCCCCATCTTCAAATCTGTCCTGGTCTGGTTCACATTCCGTCTCCTTTAAAAATTACTTGTATCCACAATAACTTTAGTTACTTCACCCATTTCATACTATGTAAATAAGTCTTATGTGTGCTGCATCGGTTTGCAACCTCTATTAAAAGCGTGCTTTCCACATTTTACTTCCTTTGATGACTCTTAATAATACTTTTACATCACACATACACAAAAGATTTTTGTGTATGTGAAATTGCAATCTATTGTTTTCTAAGAATCAACATTAAATATGTAGAAGCGTTGTAATTGCTCATTACGTATTTATTTAACATAGACAGTTGCACCCTCGGCGATATTAGCTAAACCGTAAAACCACCTGTACATTTTATCTAACCTGGACATTCGGATAAATCCAATGGCATTTGTCAAACGTTGCATTGGTTCAAGAGAATTACATTGTTTTTCCTTACCATAGTCCTTTACCGCCTAATATATCCGTCCAATATGAAGAATCCGGCTGAACAAGAAGATATAACGAATACAAACTAATTCGTTAAAAAGTATTATGAAAGCAATGCCATCTTGGTTGGAATCATTAGGAAAAGTACTGGTGCGAAATTTAAATATAATAATGTTTAGAGCGTGTTATTTCGTATCGAAAGTCAGTTACCAGAGTAGCCCACATAATGTTTCCCCATCGGGAAACACATTCAATTGAATCAAAATATGCCTGAAATATTAAATATTTAGCTCTTTCTTTCGTGCACAAAAATTGAAATCAATTTTATATATTTCCCGATCTTAATTATATTTCTTCAAAGTTTCTTTCTCGCCAAAACTTGTGACCTACAACCAGTCAATACTTGTTCCTACACCGTGCTTTCATGCCTTAACCCCATCTCTCACTTTGCCCAGCCTCCGGGCCAGACTAGTCGATCATGTACGCTACGTCTTCTTCCATGTGAATACAAGTTCACTTACGCCCGAATAAGAGCCAAGACCGTTGGCTCTACTTTTATATATTTTAATTATATTCTGCTGTAATATCTGCTCTATGTTTTACTACACTTTTTCCTTTTGTTTGCTTGAGAAAATAATTTAGTAGGTTCCCAGGTTCACCCCTTAACAAATGTTTTTTTTTAATTGGTGCCATTACTTTAAATACCCTCCTCCCTAGTGTCAGACGCCTTTGCCACCCTGAGGAACAGACTCTGCGAGGAGTACCTTCCGCCTAACCCATCTATGTCGCAGGGGTGATCCTACGAGGAGCCTTTATCATTGCTCCCTCCTACACAACTCTAGGGATCACCGTGGAATGCAAACCCTTCCACCACGACAAGGTTTATGAGAGGGAAGGGTTGCATTGCGCTGTCGACGGGCAATTTGAAACACGTCTCAGAGATATAGAAGGAAGGAGAGGGAAAGGTCACCAGCTTCGATGTCAGTATCCCTCGCCTTTACTTTAAACTAAGAAAGTAAATTAAATTTACCCTTCCTTGTAGTTTCCGAGATTCGAAGAAGCGAACCAATCCAGGGTCATATGCACTTGCGTCCGTGGCCTTCCCTTTGGCCTTGTAAGCGGGAAAGCGAAGTAAAGCATGCCAAGGTCGATGGACTGAGCTCTCGAGTGTGAATGTCATTTCTCACCGACGGAAAAAACACCATTATTTCAAATTGATAGCACACAAAAAGTATTTTTATCCAAAAGATCAAGGAAGGGTGTTGGGTTAGCGGTCTGTTGTTTAATATATTTTTTTTAGCAGTTTCAGTTCAGCCATTCATCAACACAAATGATGATTTCATATATGCTGGATGCCCTCCTTATATTTTTCTGGATATTTTTCTTCGTCTGTACTCCGAAATGACTATTGTTTTTCTTATGTTCGACTTTTTCACCAGTGCACTCGATTATATTTTTTCCGACGCTGATGCGTCGTTCGATGGCGGAAATGAGCGGAGAGTATCCGATAAAGTGGTATCGATGGACGGCAGCGGAGGAGCGGCAGTCGTGAGGGAAAAGGGAGATGTTGGGGGAGTGAGACCGGCAGCGGCGGGGGTGGGAGGGGGGAGTGGCACCGCAAGGAAGCAGATGGGGTGAGGTCAGAGGTTGTGGGGACCCCGCACCTCTCGTTATTTGTTGCTGTTGGCAACGGGGGAGTGCCGTCGGTCGATGGCCTGGAGGAGAGTCGGAAGTTTCTCTCTCCTCGAACTTCTACATTTATTTATATCATTGTTTGTGTCTGCGCTCTCGTAAAATGTCCCTCAACGTTGCACTTAAGGCATACATAGGTTCATTCAAATTAAATAAATTCGGCGTTTAACAATGCAAAACTATTTCTAAGAAGTTTGACATATGAATTCCGTCCTTTTTGCTATAAAATACTTCCAACTCTGAGATTGCAGGCGGTATAAATCAACTCTACGAAGCCTGGAGGGTTTTCCCCTCCAAGAAGGGAGGGTGGGAAGAATTCCACGATTGTTTTTTTCAGCTTGTTTGGTCTATAGTAATTACATTTCAAACCAAAAGCATCGCCTAAGATTTGAACTACAAACCTTCGGTTAGTAGTCCAATGTTCTAAAATAGTTTAGTGATAAATGGATTACGTTCTTACGTGTGAGCCACCACGGGGTCATATGGCAGTAAAGTTGGGAGGTGAGACTTAATTATGCAATTTGTGATTAATGTGATATTTCGTAATTGGAAAAACCTATCATAAATATTGACGAATTAGATCACCCGCCGCTTCACCAGTGTGATTTTTCGCGTACCAGCCCATCCTGAAAATCCGCAGGTGGCACAGGGAAATCAACTGGAAACCCTTACCCTGATGAGTGAATTTCACACGCCGTTGGGTTTAGTATTATCTGAGCTCTACCCTAAACTTTCAAATCGACCTTCGGATTGATTACTGTGGATGGTATA
>LYUA01003349.1:1632-33618 GCA_002093875.1 Calopteryx splendens
AGGGGAGAATGGAGGGCTGAGGTAAACCAATCTTAGGATTGAAATACTGATGATGATGATGATATATTGGTGATGGTCAAGTTTACATTTTAGATTTTTTCGATTATTTATCAGATTTATGGACCTGCTCAAGTATATTTCTTCCAAAATTTGAACTCTTTACAGGACTGTTCTAATTTCAAATTTTATTCACAGAGAGAAGTTATTTATGTTAAAAACATTCAACTGCATTGGATCATGGCAATTCTGAACCAAAACTAACTACAAATTTCAAGCTCTTGATGCTTAGATCCAAATTTGTGGATTGAGTGCACATTTCACACCATTTTTCACTGAAACCTTGATCCTTCTGTTCACTGCAAAGTTCAAATTTTTTTCACAATATTTTCATAAAATAACTACAAATATCATTAGTCTTACTGCACATGGGTATATTTCAGCATTTTTAAAATACAAAAAAATAAAGCATGCTAAAAACCCTATCCACCACAGGAATGCTGTAGTATGTATTTAAAGGGAAATTGTTAACATAGTGCTATCATAATCATAGAGAAAAAAAGAGCATGAACATTAGTACTACAAATACAATTAATTATTCTCAACATTAAAATGAAATAGGCACTAAAAAGAATAAGATCCATTACCCATAGTCCACAGTTTTATCTCAGGAAGGACACTGAAAAAGTTGGAATTTGTACAAAATCCAGAAAACTGGGACATTTAATCAAATAATGGGATACTACAATGATAAAAATGGAAACCCTACATTATGATAAAAATAACGAAACGTGGGACTGGTAAGTGAAAAAATTCATGGTTAGAAGTAAGAGTAGTTTCTTATTCAAAGACATAATAATCTGAAAGTCACCTTCCATAACTGTCCTCTAACAATTCTTGTTGTCTACTTAAAACAACTCCAAAAGAATAAAGGAATGCTTTGTGTAAAAGAAGTATTTGCTATAACTATTAACTTTAATAAACCTAAAAAAATTACTTTTTAATTAATGTGTCACAGGCTTACTTTTTCCATAATTGCCACAATGGCAAACATTGCTCTAATTATAAAGGATTATTCAATTTTGTTTCATTGCCACAACATATGGCAGAGAATTATATCAGCTTATCAGATTTATCTCATGTACTTTGCATTCAGAGTTGAGGAACTTGTATAATACCTCATTGGCAGTGAACTTCGTAACTTCCAGCCCCTTGTTGATGGAGTCCCATTTGCGGCCAGAAACCATGCAAGCAAAGAGAGCATACAATGGTTCAGCTATGCCCATACCCACTCCTTCCTCCTTCATCCCAGCAGTGTTACCATTGAGGATATGCAACCACAGCCTTGAATACCTTGCACGGAATTCATCAGTTAGGTCCTAAAAGAATAACAATTGGTTACTAAGTATGGGGTTATTTAATAACAAAATGTGTTTATTTTAATCCTCTCTAATTTTACTTTTAGATGATACATATTTATGAGAACTGAAGGAAAAAAAAATTAACGAATTGATGAAAGTATTGAGAAATAATAACAAATAAGGGCATGTTATAAATTGCTGATTATTTTCACATATTGCAGGCGTTTCCTTGAAGATTCAACCAGGGTACCTAGAAAAACTTACAGATTAAATGCCTTGTTTTTCCAGTATTATTTTGAAGAATTTCCAAAATCTAACCAATTGTTACCCTGAGAGACTTGGGAGTGTTTCATCTCTCCCCAAAGGAAGGCTCTCTTGGCTTAACTTACATGTCTATCTGACAACGAGGAAATTGCCCGAAAGCTAGATGGTCTGATGATTTAGTTTAAATTAGGGGATCTGTACAATTTAAGATGTAAATATATAATTTTTAAAATCATTGATCAATATTTTAAAATGATTAATCCTGGTTTATCAATTATATAAAACATCATGAAAGTTCAATCAAAATCAGCACATTGGTCGATGAGAACATTACACAAACTAAATAAAAAAACTCTTTATAATTATATTAATGAACACATTTTACCAAATTCATGAAAGAATTAAACTAGGTTATGAAAAAACAAACTGCCAATAGATTGCCTAGCCTTAGCAGATGACTTAGCCATCCTGTCAGATTCACTAGAAACAGCCACCAAACAGGTAGACATGCTAAATGAACAAGCTGAAAGAATTGGTTTACTAATCTCCTTTGAGAAACAAAATACATAACGATTATCAAAAGGAAATAAAAACTAAATATGGTGAAATCTACAAACTGATAAATTTAAGTACCTAGGAGAAGTAATTGAAAATAATGTCTCAGAAGAAGAAGTAATTAAATGAAGAGTCAAAAAATTGGAAATGGCCTATCATTTAACCAAGTATGCTTACAACAAGAAATCAATATCCAAAAATGCTAAACTTAGACATTATAGTAATTTGTAATTATAGTAATTTGCCCAGAAGCACTACATGCAGCAGAATGCCTGACTCTGGATAAGAAAATGATGATGGAAGAACTAGAAATCACAGAAAGGAAAATACTCAGACCAGTTAAAGAGGGAGAGCAATACAGAAAATGCTACAACAATGAACTGTATACACACATTGAGAAAATTACAGATACAACTATAAAAAGAAGAAGAATTGCCTTCTAGGGACACCTTCAAAGAATAGATTCCAGCAGACTCACAGGAAGACTCTCCAACTACCTCCGAAAACTGAAAATCCCCAAAAAATGGATAAAAGAAACTGATGAGGATATACGAGAACTCAAAATCACACAAGAAGACATTAAAGAACATTTGCCACTTCAGGATAAGCTATAAAAAGTCAAAGGGTTTCAAGAAAAACCCAAGAAGAAAACTTGTGCTGTGTGGACCGACGAAAGGAAAGAGAAACATCAGGAAAGAATGAAAGAGATTTGGTATAAAAGGGAAGAAACAGTTGAAATGAATGTAGTCCATAGTGTTTTATATGATTAAAAAAATAGATATTTTATTCTGGTAAAAAATAACTTACAAATAATATTGTTAAATGTGGAAAAAATAAAAAATAATAAGGATAAAAAAATGCATTAATTACTTAGACAAATCCCGGTTAGAATTGGACTAAATTTATGCACTCCATAGTTAAATTTAAGAAAGCAACAAATAGGAAAAAAACAGATTTAATGTGGTCACCGAGAGTAATACCAATCACTTGCTCACTGCCCCATCAACCCTTCACGAGTCAGTTGTCATGTCAACACTAATGGAGCAGGTTCATGATTGTTTCATTTTATGAGTGGCAAAATTAAACAGAAATTAATAAATTTCAAATCAAATTCATTTAACTCTTACTTTACACATACGCAAGTAATATATAGATAAGTATTATTCAGGTGAGAAAATATTATTAAAATGCTCAATTAGTTATAATTTCCCAGTTTTCCTAGACACTAGACACCCAGTTCAACTTATAAAAGCTATGCAAAGAGAAGGGTGGTCAGTAATCCAAATAAAAGAAAAATGCATATGCATACATAATTCAATTAGTGAAGTAGGTAATCTATTACTTGTTTTAGTCTACACTGCATACAACTAGATTCACGTTCAGCTATAAAAAATATAGTCTTTTCTGCTCCTATTGGCACACAAGCCAATTAGATAATGGGGTAATTAGAGTAAGCACGAAGAGACATGAAATTTTAGGGCTACGCATGGTACATTAACAACTAAATAACAATATTTACCAGACACTGGCAACGTAAACCATTGCTTACAGACATCATTAAACATTTTATTTTCAAATCTCATTGAAAATGTATTGGAGGTTTTACATTATCCCTAAAATGAAAACAGGATGTAGCCTAAAGTATTAGCAATAAAAAAATAAAGAGGAATTTCTAAATATTAACACAGTTATCTCATTTCCAAATAAGAAACTTTCTGAATGAAGTCTTCTAGGGATCTCCAATACATACATCAGGAATTTCACAACTGCCGAGGTTTCAAGGAAAGAGTCAGACCTCAAAACAATGACAGTTAATGGAATTCCTGACCCAGTGGAGATCCCAAGAAGATTTCAACCAGCTCATATGCAGGGAAAGCACCAGATCCATCCTAAGATGCTTTCTCTTTCCTTTTCTAGGACCGTTTTACTTATAAAAAAATGCAATATAATGCACTTTTTGAGATTCCACTTCTTGGTACACATACATTCTTATTTATCGTAGACATAATCCGGGAAAATGCAAGATAATAAATTCAGGGATTTCTACTTACCATTTATATAATTTTTATTTCATCAACTTTATATTACCTTTTTCATATTTGAATAAATGATGAAAAATATTAATATATTTTCAGCATTTATTTAGCACATTGTACCATTTTATCTCAAACAAAATATATATCATCAAATTACAAATTTTCAGTCAGACTAAATGGAATTACCCATTGCATTCAATATCTCTACTTGAGATAAAACAAGAGTATGCAAATGGTGACTGAATAAGAAATAATTAGCCAATTGATTATAATTTGTTTCATAACCACCCTACTTAACTCTACACATTTTACAGAACTTTTAGGGCTCAATCTGTAATTAGGTACTATTCATGATAAGTATTTTTATGGCACTGTTAAAAAAAAATGTTTATCACTTTTGTAATTGGAATTTTTTAGGCAAAATACTTACAGCATACAGTCCATGGTCCAGAAGGACAATTTCCACATCTCCTAACAATACTCCTTTTCTTTTTCGAACGAGGATGTTGCCAGGGTGAGGATCACTATGGACAAAGCCATTTTTGAAGATCATCTCTGAGTAAATATTTCCGAGACGAGATGACAAAAGGAAAGGATCAATCCCTTCTCTTTGGATGTACTCCAAGTCATTCACCTGTCCAGCTCCTTCCACATATTCCATTGTTAAGACTCGACTGGTAGTCAAATCCCAGAATACTCTTGGAATCTAAAAATGATGTTCAAATATGAAATTATGGCCACCCAATACTAACTTGAACTTATAATCCTTTAATGTGCCAGCAATTGATTAATCAAAATATTCTGACCATAACTTTAGCCAAAAATTTACTATGAAACCCCTCACAAGGCAAAATTTGCTTTTTCCCAAACTTGCATACAAGAACTTGAAAATTCATGTTACAATTTGTTAGACACACCCACCCAAGACAAGGAGTGGGAATTTAAAACAAGCAACTGGGTCATATATTTTGTTTGTGAATGCATTAACATATTCATTGTGAAGTTTAAAAAAAAATAATAATAGTTCACAAAATATAAAAAAGCAACTGTTCATTACACACCATGTCCATAATTTATTTCTGCCAACTTGATAACTAGAAACTTCATATTTTTCAAATTCAAGTTGAGCATAACCTTCCCCAATAATAAACTTAATAAGGCATTGTGTTGTAACCTAAGTCTAATGTGATACATAAAAAAATTTGGACTTACACAAATTATAAATCACTTTTCACTCTTATGACTCTGGACTCTTTAAAAAATTATTTAGTACTTGGGGCTCATCTAAAAATGTAAGCAGGAACTTGATTAAAGTAATATGTGGAACATGAATGAATCATACAGACAAACACACACGTGGGTCTGGAAAATCCAGCGAACCAACCAATGAGGGATTCTCTTTAAAATTCACCACTTCTCTATTCCTTCCTATTTGTACCATCCTTCTTGTGTATTAGTCTGTTCATGTGTAGTAATCTCATGTTCTGTTGCTGTAGAACAAGACATGAAAAGGGTCAAGGAATAAAGAAATTAAGGTTATTGTTAAACTATGACACCATTCCTATATGCCTTTCTTAATATTAAAAAATAAATTTTTTTTGACTGCTTGAAGTGTCACTAAAAAAATTTTAGTGCTCCATTAAGGAAAATAGGAAAATAACAGATGTTTATTCCCTATATGTACATACTTTATTTCACCTACTCAGGAAGGATTATTCTACTGATACCAGCTCTGTTCAAACACTGTGAAGTGATTATAAGCAGAGGAGAGGGCATTGCACATTGATAGGCATACATGGAACACATTTTGATATTCAGACCACATCATCTTCTAATCTAAACCAAAAGAAGCCATGACCAAATGAATGGATACAACAATAAATGGTGCAATTTTTTATTTTCTAAGGACTATGAAAAAGAATGATTTTGCATTTGGATGAGTAGGAGGGTACCAGAATCTGAAGAATTATTTGAGAAGTACATTTATAAAGAAAAGTCATCATCACTCACTTTTAACCAAGGATAGCCAGCAAACATTTTGCGAGCTTTTTCTGCATTCTGACCTTCCAGACTAAAGTCAAGCTCCTTAGGAATATTCTTTTTAGTTTCTTCCACAACCCACATGAACTTGAAGTCTGGAAATGCCCATGACACAAGTTTCACCAAAAACTGTAACATGGAAAGTATCAGAGACATATATTAAAATACACAGTACGAAACTATAGTGTGTGTGTTTGAGGTGTGTGCAAATGTGCAAATTTAGGGGATAGACTAAGGGTCATAAACCTGAAATTTTAACATAGAGCATTAACAGAATCAATGCATTTGCTTATGCAGGGAAATATCTCAAACATAAAAGTCCACATATATGCCAGTAATATGACTAGAATACTGATTTTGAGAAAATAAATGTTATACAGCTGATAGGCAGATATCTGAATATGATATTGTATGCACAGAAGTGTGTCATGGGGAAGCAAGGGGAGGGGATGAATCTCCTATAGCCTCTCCCTCCCAAATTCTGACCTCACCTTCGCCTGGGGAGCCTGTTTCACTAACGAGGATATGGTGACTCCCAAAATAAGGAGGCCACCACTACCAAGTATCAATGGCTTACCTGGAGGGTAGATGAGTAATGTTAGGGACAGAGGGGACTCTATAGTCCTCAGTATGGAATGTGCACCACAATTAGAACCTCTTAAGGTGGTCAACAGTATGTATTTGAAATATTCACAATGTAAAAATCATTCACCTGAGCCAGGACTTGAACCCAAATCCCCCTCGGGGAAGAGAAAGAAGGACATGATTGAAGCCTTTGAGATGTGGGTGTGGAAGGGATAGGAAAAAATAAAATGGGCGAACCTAGTAAGAAATGAGGATATGCTCATTAGGAATAGGGATGATAGAACATTACCAAACACTATCCAGATGAGAAAAGAAAAAAACTGTATCAGCAATTCAGCACTCACAGAGGGAAAGTGATTTTAGCATCGGCCACTGAGGGAACAGTAGAGGAGGAAAAGAGAAGAGGAAGGAAGAGACTGAAATGTTGTATAGTGTTAACAAAGGAGAACTATTGTAGAAGAAACATATGGACAGGAGTGGATGAAGAAAATGGTGGTGTACCTACCACTTGACAGAACACCTTGTGATGATGATTATCTATTTCATGAATAATTGTGCATTTACACTCAATTGCATAGTGTCTGTAAAGCCAAGTTTTGAGAATGATGCTAATCTATGCAAGTTTCAAGCAGAAAGGAGCATGGAAAGGACTAATTCTTTTCTCCACCAAATAAAACAAGATATTGGCACCAATCATTTTTAAACTGGGTACAACAAAAATATAAATTAGGTCGGAAGGTAGATTCCAGTCCTGTAAATTCCATGCTACTTCACAAACAAGATCTCTGAGGAAATCACAATGTATTTGTGTAACTCACCTCCATTGTTTTGAGATCAGCGTCTGCATTGAACTTCACAGTAGGATGCTGAACTTTTACAGCCAAAAGTTCCCCTGGTTTTTCTCCCTCAGGTGATTTCATTCTTGCAATGTGCACTTGAGCCAAGGAAGCTACCCCAACTGGTACTGGAGAGAACTCCTCAAAGATTTCTGATGGCTGCAAGAGATCGGTATTTATTAAGATAGAATATTAAGCTTTGCAAATGATTCATAATTTATTTATTTTTGGTAAATGAGTTTTGAATCAAATTTCCTTAACCAAGGGCTAATTAATTGGGAAAATACCACTTGAAAGGATAGTGGGAAGGCACACTTGTATCTTAAAAATTATACAGGATTTGATAAAAATATAGAAAGAGCAATTAAATAATAACATTAAATGGGATATAACTTGGAAAGTTCTCAAAGGCGTAGCTAACAATGGCACTTATGCCATTAATGTAAATATGCAAAGTTACAATAAGAGATCAGACATAATAATATTAGGAAGCAACAAAAATGTCAAAAAAATGAAAAAAAACCTCATAATTAGCCATTATAGGTATTATTAATGTTAGTCTTACCAGTTGATGCAAGTTATTGATGGGTAGAGAGAACAAACTACGTTTCTACTTCCAAGTCTCACAAAATGACACAAAACTTCTCAGAGTGAAACATACCCTCTTACCTCAATGTCTCATTTACCTTTGTAAAATTCAGATTGGATGCAAGAAGATTATTATCTATTTTAGACGAATAATGCCTTAGATAGTTCAGTACTAACAAATAAGAGCAATACAGTAATTATCTGGAACAGGTCTTTATTGTGGGTTTGGTAACGTAAGTTAAAATTATTCCCTGAGCATGGTTTTGTTAGACCTTAATTAGAAGAAATAGAAATTTGGAGCAATTTCCCAAGATGAAGTAAAGATAAGTTAGGTGGGAATGAATTAAAATAAAAAATGTTTTAGGCTACTGGCTTTAATCTCTTTATGAGGAAGTTTGAGAGTACCTCTACAACTGGGTGTCTTATTTTCTGTGGTAGCAGTCCTTTTTCGTGATTTCTAATCATCATAATGCAATTCCAGCAAGTCTTGACTCTGCCTCAACTATCTCTGTTATGGGTGTATAGTATTCATAATATGTTTAGTGTGCAAGCATCATCTTATATTATTATTTATAATAACTCTCAAGAAGTTAATGGAAATTTTATGAAATTACCCATTCAATCTTATCATCACAAATGTTTATGCTATCAGATGTGCGATTAAGTAAATATTTGTGAAATTTCAGTGTGGAAAAAACATTTGCCTACACCAGGATATAAAACTGGTCTGAAAAATCAATTTCTGATCAAATGCTTAAGCCAGTTAAGCTGAGCCTACTAAGGCATCCTCTTGGAAAATCAGTTTTTGACTTTGGCAGAGGCCTGTCAAAATATGATCCAGTTTTAGATCCTGGTCTAAGCAAATGTTTTTTCCACAGTGAAATTTCTCGAATTCCTAGGCACACCATGGAGTGTCTCTGCTCAAGTTTCTATTGTGGCATTAATTTCCCAGTTACTTTGAACCCATCAATCATCACCAAAAATAATTCTGATTGTGGGTCATCTCAAGCAATTGTCTCCATGCAAATCAATGAGATGATGTTTATAATTGGCATATTTACTGGACAACCTAATTCTACAGTCCTTTACACAAATTAACCTAACCCTAGTCAGGCATGACTGTGAAAATGATGGATATTCATATTTAAAACAACATATCGGTATATTCTGCAATTTAATCCAGAAAACAATATACAATGTAGTTTCCAGCATCACTTTGTGGAAGCAATCCATGACTTTAATGAACACACTGTATTTCCACATAAAATATGCCACTAAGCGCAACGGGGTGCCAGTATTCCAAACCCTGCTAATCCTCCCCCTCCGACACTCTTACGTCAACCCCACCACCCGCCATCTTGGACTTCCACCTCCCCCTCACACCTGCCAATGACTGATGCCATCCCAAAAACCCCACCCCCATCCTCTAAGGGTATCCGTCCATCCGTTGAAACCTAGGTCGTCTAAACATATATTTTATGTGGAAATACAAAGTGCGTTCATTGAAGAAGACAATGGCACAAACTCTGCAACACATTATTATTCTACAGGGTAGTGAAACATATTGTGCCATCATTTTCTTTGTGGAAATAGTCGAAACAAGGGACCAGAATAGTGAGGTGGCTAGTCCCACCAAGAGGGCCTGGGGCCAAATCCTGGTGGTGGCAAGGTATTTTTTTCAGAGGGAACCCAAACCCTTCATGGGTTTTACGTGGAGAGAACTTTAAGTTTTACTCTTTCCATCTGATGGAACGTTAAACTGTGGACCCCTTGGTAACTTTGATTATGAGTGGGCTAATGCCAATGCTGGGTTTCTCTCCACCCTTCTTCCAATTCCTAGAAACCCTACCTCTACCATATTATCCATAACTATCCCTAATGGCAGAAATGACCACTAGGCAACCGTCGCTTCCCCTATACTACCTATCCACCTTGTGGAAACCAGAAAGTTATTTTAACTATGGCACCTCCACAGTCATGAGCTTCAGAATTTATCTGACATTGCTTAGGGTCTCAGGTAAAATATCTACAGCTGCACTGGCATTGTAAGTAGAATTCTATACCGAGTGCAGGTTTTTCACACAGAAAATGAATATGTAAATCAGGGGTTGGAACTGGTACCAAGATACTCCATGGATTCTTCAACTAGGTTCCTATACCAAAGCATATTATCCACCAGCATATAGCACCAGTTATTAAGTTATACCCAAGATACTAGTAAAGTGGTACTGGTACCTAGTGTTTTAACCCTTGGTGCCAACCCCTATAGTAAATCCATCAAAATTGTTTGTCAGCAATTGTGATAAATTTAAAAATGTACCTCCATGCTCCATTATTTACACTATCTTACATCTTTTCTGAACTCCTGCTTGACTACTTTGAGAATATCCTTCAGGCTAGACTCAGGAGCTTTACTGTGAAGAACTTTCATTGTTTGCACATATTCAGCAGGTAAGAGGTAGTCCAGTGCACCTATGTGTTGTCCAACTTTAACAAACATCCCTTTATTTTTCTTACAGAGATCCAACAACTTCCCAGCTGCTTCATAGTGCACCTGAATAGAAAAGTATAAAGGTGATCAGGAAAATAGTAGAGCTAAATTGTGATATCCAAAACTGAAAAGACTCACATTTTAACTACGAAATAAAACCTCCAAAAAAGACATTTTCTAAATGGAGTGGGCTCATAACTATAACATTTACATCACTTTTACTAACTAATGTATTCAGAAATGCTGCAGGATGATAATTTAATCATCGAGGCGTGAGGCTACAGTAATGCTCTTCCCCAAACACTGCCAAGTCTCGCATACGAATTGCTTTATAATGGTGACTCGTCATGGAATGGTATTAAAAATGTAACATCTATAGTCATATAGAAATCAATAACATTAAAAATATACATGGAGAAAAAAGTGAGATCTCTCATAACACAAGATTTGGTTGCTTCACTTGCGGATAAATTTGTCTTAGATGATGAAAGAGCAATCAATACCATAAAAGAAAAAAAGCAATGATTCACAGGCAAAAGTAGAGCAAGTGGTATTTTATTTAGGACAAATAAAAAATATCGGTGGACTCTGACCTCATAGGAATGATTTCACCAAGTTTGATAGCTTCACGTCCACTATATTCATGAATATATGAGAGGTTAACTGGAAGTCAGGGGTATAAGTACTGCCAATAAGCCAACAAAGCCAATAGTGTTTTACGGCGCATTCAAAATACATACGTATTTGGTCCAAGACTTTACCCCATTGGGTTGTAAACATCATTTACTGCCATTGCATAACTTTCAATGCTTAATGTAAACCGCAACCTTAACAGAGTGCATTACTAAGAACCTCACCTGAGATCGGAGCTCCTTATACTCAGCTGATTGAACGTCATAGTCCTTCGCATATATGGTTCTCCTGTATAAACGAGCAATATCGAACACCTGCGCAAAATTTAAAAATATATGAGAAAAATGGGTATTGTTACCACCTATTAAACTCTAACTTATGCGAATAAAAATAGTATGATAATAATTCCAGTCATAAAGTAAACTTAACGTCTGGCTAGCAGACAGGCTTGAAAGAATGAGCTTGTATTCAAGCTTCATGAATAGTTTATAAAAAATCAAAACAATAGAAAACCGCCACGTTGTTTGTGAATATCATGGATCATAAATATTCCCAAAAGTAGCTAGTGCAAATTTAAATTATTATAAGTGAGCATGTAAATAATATTAAAACCTAGTTACCGTAGCGGCTGCCCGGCCAAAACGAATTAGGCCAATAGAATCGGGATCACCAAACCGATTAATTGCAAAAGCCAAACCGCCAATTGATGTGCCACCTATGAAGGCTATTTTCAAAATTCGCCGAGTAGAATGCATTTCCTTTCGATTTAAAAAATGTCCTTTTTATCAGGAAACTAATTTACTACGACATTGTTTAAACGGTTAGGCAACACGGCAGACTAACTTCAGCATTTTCCACGAAAAGCATTCGAATGACGAAATGTAGTTACATAATATTGGTTACTAAAATCCTTATAATACACTAAATTTTCCGGCATCACCGCAATAAATAGATTCCGGAGGATACTTGTCCCCTAGCACGGTAATAGTGTATTTTTTGTACACGTGGACAATGTCCATTCATAACTGTTTCTGGAAAAAAATTCCCCTTGACCTTATTGGCTGGGCCCACTCATAGGCGAAAGCAGACGAGAAGTCCGAGAAGCAGACTGCGACGAGAAGGGGGCGGGGTTTGCACTTTACACCTCTGGTAGAGCCATCTGCCCCCAGTTCGACGAATGAAGTTATCTGCTTATCTGTACATACAAAAAAATGATTTTAGTATTAGAAATATCGAATCACGTTGTCCATTTAAAAGTCTGAAAGAAGCCATGGAGGTGGATAGTTTAGAGTCGTCTATGCGTTCCGTGAAAACATTTTAGCCTTTTGTCAACAGCAACAGGTTGCTGCATTAGTCAATGTGAAGTACGTTAAGCGAGACTTTTGCCGCTTTTTTGTTCTAGTGTGAAATGGGCATTCAAATGAAAGGACCTGAAAAATGCATTGAATTAGTTTCCATGTGGAATTACATCAAGATATATTTATTTTCTATTTTCTTTGGGATAATAGTGATATGTGACAGATTATCTCGGTGGGCATTGAAGCCAAAAACGTTTTTCGCCTTGCAAAGAAGAGATAAACCGCCACCTTTTTTGGTGGACAACTCTCTTGGACAGCACTCGTACGTTAAATTAAATGTAAGTACCCTCTTCTCAAAGTTTGTGAGGGTAATTTCCTGTGATTGTTCCATTTGCCCATTGTGATTCATTGGCATAACTAAACAGTAGGTATTTCCTGAAATATTTCTAATGTTGTGCATAAATTGGTGTACGCGATAGAAACACTCTAATCAATTTCTGAAACCAATTACGACGTGTGCATATTATGTACAGGGTGTGAAACTACATTATGTGGAAAGCGGACCCAAGAACAAGCCTCTTATTCTTATGCTTCACGGCTTCCCTGATTGCTGGATCAGCTGGCGCCATCAAATAACACCGTTGTCACATCACTTCAGGTTATTATCATAATTTTCGATTGACAATATTTTTATGGCTCGCAATAGACATTGCTTTGCCATGTATAGCATGTCAAATATTTAGTTGAAACACCGTATCCACTGTATACAGTTGGTCCGGTGAAATTTCCTCGTATTGATACTTTCATTATTAATACTTTTGGAACAAGAATATGAATATCAAATTCATGCATTTATGTGAATTTAAAGTGTGCTAAAATATAGAGAATGTTTAATCTTTATCAAGAATTTGTAATCATAAGCAAGCTATTTTGGATTCTCTCATGGCACTCCAGAATACCTATGTATGTCATAAGCATTTATGTTGGGGAAAATGCAAGCTTTTGTTGGGGGGTAGGCATCAAAATCTCCCCATCAGACTTTTTTCGCGATTAAAGTCTGTTTATTTCCAATTTGCGGGTTGCTTCTATGGTGACGTGTACCAAATATTAATTTTTGCGTAGATGCTGAAAAGGTTGGCACGGCTGGCATATGTCATGGTTACTCTCTCTGGGTATAGATACGTGTATGTTATGCCATATTTTTGAATAATGGCAGTAATAATTGTTGGCTTGGGATGCTCTTTTAATATGGGATCAAAATCTGTCATGAGATAGAATAAACATGTTTTTATGTTCAATTATTGTAGATTGTTCAGATTAAAAAATGTGAAAATAATGGGCACTTATACTAAATTAAAACTTTTTTTTCCTCATCTGGTCCTTAAATTAAAATTTTATATGCTCCGACAAAGTTCTTAAGAGTTGGACTGTGTGCAATGGCTCAAATAGTGGAGGAATGAAGATTTTAAAGTTGATGGGGAAAATGTTTTCTATCAGATATAATTTTCCAGTATTAAACCTTTACTATTCCATGACAATAGGTTTAATGCCCAGCCTAGCCAATACCAAACTCTATCTAAGGCTCCAAAATGTATCAGTTAACCTGAGCCTCGTCGGCCACATTTAAGAATATATTTCCGGCTTCTCCCCTGATAATTTTATTCCCTAATGAGGTACGAATGGTAATCCTGTTCTGTCTAGGTCATATTGGATTAATTTGTGTTTATTCCAGTTCAGTAGTGTACCAATTACAAAATTTCGCTCTGTGAGCAGAACATAGTGGACCGAAGAAATGCCATAATTTAATATCAACAGACCATTGCCAAATTAATGATGTAAAAATTATTGAAAATAAATCTAAGGAATTGACCATGTTTTCCGTAGGGCTGAGATTTTATTTATATGCTCATGAACAAGTTATCATGTAATATCTTTGACATTCATAATGGTTATAGATTATTTCATTGACTATTTTGATACCAACTAACTCAAAAGTTTCTTAAATTATTTGCAACTCATACCAGTATTTTATGAAATAATTTCCTCATGTTACCTGCTTTACTTCGTTAAGTAGGTGATATGTAGTTTTACAATGTCTTTTTACCCAGTTTATTATGATTTTCCTTCTAATCTGGAAGTTTCATAATATTTGTGAACTCTTGTTTTTTTAGACCAACTCAAGTGACATTTTTCTAAATGTAATTTGAATATAGATAGTTTTTTATTATATACTCTGGTGTAAATATTTAGTTATTATTGTGGTATGTGTAATCTAATGATAATTATACTTTACAGGGTTGTTGCATTAGATTTGAAAGGATATGGTGATTCTGATAAGCCATTGCTTTGCAGACGATATCGGGTGCCAGTTTTGCTTTCAGAACTGAGTGACCTTATCCATACATTGGGTGAGTGGGCTCTTTTTTGTTGAGTCAGTGTGCCCTAGGACAAGGCATTTGGAAGAAATCCGTAATTCCTTCTTTCTCATTCTATGAATAATAATTTGTGTATGTAGGCTTGAATGACCTGTCTTATATCTGCAATATTGATTGCTGTGCATATAAAGATTATTATTAACATTTTTCATTGACGGACTTGTTTCATACCATTGATGGACCTTTGTATTCTTCACATATGAACTTGTCAATTTTATTCATTGTCAACTCCAAGAAAACTATACTGAATGCATGAGAGAACGGTGGTTCTTGTTCATAAGTCAAAATATTCTTTTCTCTTGATGCTTAGGTACCTTTCTTGATAAATACACAGTGGAACTACCCAAGTAGCTTAATGAAAAATGATCAAACTAGATATGTAATAAAGCAGTTTCCATGATAAAGATATCACAATTTTATGCTTATTTAAATTTTTGACTAATATATTGTATGAAGAAAACGGTTTATATTCTACTTGCGGCATTATATGTTCAAAGAAACATGGACAGTCCCAAATTTAAGCTGAAATGAAAGTTCCAAATGTGATTTCGTTAATGTATTTGGTTGATTTTACTATATCATGAAAATAGTTTTAGTAAGGGAGGTGCTGTATGTACATGTAAATTTTTACTGTGGTTGCTCTTGCATAGCCAAACAAAAATGGTTTAGTAAGAAAATAGTTTTAGTTAAGAGAGTACCACCACTGAAGTTGAACATAAAGCAATTACCTACATACATGATGCATTTCTGAATATGAATTTCGTACAAATCAAGAATTCCCCCTTTCTGCAGTTGTGGAAAGTAATTGGTATTTTACATATATTTTGTGTTGATTTTTTGAAGCTTTTTGTTTAGTATAGCTTCGTGATTCAAGTTTCATTATTGTCTTGTGATATCAAACTGCTTATTTATTCATTCCTTAAATAACAAATATATGGGCTAAATTATTCTCAGTTTTTGGACCCAGACCTGCTCAATTCAGGATCTTGTTCAGGCTAACCCTTCAGAGGCAGCTATCTTTGATATGAATATGATATAATATATGAACTCATGTTTTCTTACATTCTCATGTAAAATGTACTGACTTTGATTTTTGACATTTTGATACATGGGTTGAAGATTGAGATTTGGGAATGTGTCTGACTTTGTCTGAGTTTTGATTTCATAAAAATGTGTATTTATCAAATTGTAGTTATGCATTGAAATCATTTGATGTAAAAGTCCATATTGATTTTAAGTAATTACTTTTACAGGTGCTTCGAGTTGTGTCATCATAGGTCATGATATGGGTGCGCTCCTAGGTTGGCTTCTTGCTTATAGTTACCCGGGCCTAGTTAAGAAGTTTGTTGCCATTTCCTGCCCGCACCCAAATATATTCTGGGATGTTCTACCACATGGTGGACAGTTTGGCAAAAGGTATTTTTATTTCTTGTTAGCACATATTATCATATTATAATCATTTTACATGTAGAACATGAAGCCATGTGACTTAAAAGATAAGATGCAAATATTAGAATTATTACATTTTTACATTTTATTTATGACCTTCGTTTCACTATCATTTTCAAAACCTTAAGTTTATTTTAAAATTGAGAAATTGCATAAGCTATCTATTTATTTTAGTAACAAATGTTTAAAATGTATAAAAATACAGGTTGAAAGTGGCAAAAGGTGTAAACCATAGTTAATGGGTGGAAATCAATTTGGTTTTGCTTTATTTGAGACAACCATTGGCATTTGGAAGTTGTGATTGCTATGTAAGATGATTGCATGAAATGCCCCTACTATATATTTGCATTGTGAAACTTTAACCTAAAAACTTTGGATTCATCCAGTAATGAATTAAAGAGGTATTACTCTGCTTATAATGGGCTTAACAGCCGAGAGGGTATATCATTTGGCTGCTGACTGGAGGGACTTGGGCTAAAATCCTGGGTGATGCCCTAGGGCAACCTCTGGTATGATTTTCTGGTTTCCATAACTTTGTGAAAAACATATTGGCAGTGAAGGGAAAGGAATTGGCACCATTACCTGAGTTGCATAAATTTCATATTCCTTAGGTGAGATCTACCCTCATTTATCAAAATCAAACTTAGGGTTTTTTTTCAAAATAATAATATGTATTATGCCAAAATTCACTTACATATTTCTTATTCAATCATGTTCTGGGGAAATTCAGCTAGTGCAGTCTTCTCTGCCCAGGAACAAGCCATAAAAGCGATGTTCCAAGTCCCCATCCATACCTGGAAAGCCTCTTTTCACTGCTGGAAATATCCAAATGTTGCCCTCTATATATATCCTTGCATGTACTTGTTATGTAAAAAATAGCCCTGGTAATCATCTTTTAAACTCCACATATCACAACCATGACACTCCCTCCAAAAGCAATATTCCTGCAAATCGGTACTCCTATTCTTTCTGCTTGAAAGGCCCTTATCACACTGCCTCAATACTCCTGAAACTTCCTTAGGACATCTAAGGTATTCCCTTATTTTCCGTCTTCAAAATGAAAGTCAAAAAGATCCTTTCCAATAAAGGTTATTATAGTGTGAACGAATACATGGAAGACACTATAAGCATCACTCTTGTGGAAATTCATTATTGATAAGTCATATATGCTGTTCTACTACTAACCATACAAATCTGCTACAGTTCCATATTTGTGTAATTATTTCAAATGCACCCTTTCCTTTTGATGTAGTCAAGCTATCTGTTTGCCATCAGTGAAATAAAACTTATTATGTTATTATTATTACTGTGAATTCACCTAAGTCATCCAGCAACAAATTGAGCTAGTTGTAAAGGAAATTACTTTCTTATTGAAGAATTTCCTTATAAGTATGTTTTTTTTTCAAAAGAGACTTAAATTTCCCATTTTCTTTAAAGAGTAGACATCCATGAATCATGGAAATATTCCAGTTTTGGTTGACGTTTCTTAAAAACTGGATTAGGTATGTACATGCAAATGGCAGGCCTGATATGACATTTATTCTTAGTATGAAATCAACAGGTTTCAAGTCTTTTCTGTGAAGTTTATACTTACTGTTAGGCTGGGTAACATGTAACTCAGATTATGTTGTTTCTTAAAACATTTTGTGCATTTAATTATAATGCAATGCATGTAATGCAGGTGACACCTCTTCAAGTTTTACATGCCTTATTTTATGCTTAGTAATGCTCCTACTCATCCTTTACCAACTTTTTAGTACCACAGCAATGAAATATGATGGGAAAAATCAATTATATAAAGGTGTTCCTACCTATATTGTTAGCGAATTTGCTGAGACAATTTTATTCACAATCTTCTTGGTTTTGAAGGGAAAATTTCTGGATTGGAATTGTAATATAGCTGCATTTTATAATAGCTGTTGGCCATCAATTGCTTTGTAAGTGGCATGTTCAAGTAAAGGAAAATTCTTGCAATAAAGAATCATTAATCCCAGGTGAGGGTTTTAATGTGTAGAAATAAAGATTAAGCATATTATATGAGTATAGACACATATGGTTATGACATGTCTAATGTAGTGAACAATACATTCTACGATGCTAGAGCTTTTTTTTATTTATTTACCATTCATCTGAAAACAGCCAAATGTTTAGCCTTTTACATCAGATTATAAATATGACTGGGAAAATTACAAACACCCAAGCCCTAGGTGGTGGAAACCCACCCGGGTGAGAATCGAACCCTTTAACTTTGGATTGACAGATGAGGATGTCAACCCACTGCCACCGAGGCCGGTTTATATGTTTGTAGCATTTTTTTAAATTTCAATGGTATTTAATTATAGGTGAGATACATTCCATTTCTCTTACAGATGGGTTTATTTTAGTCAGTTACCAAGCTTACCTGAAATAGATGTTCTGAGAGAAGATCTAACGGAAATCACTCAATGCTTTGTTCATGAAAAATCAAGCAGTGATCTAAAGATGAATGCCTTGGAAGCATATAAATACTCATTTTCCCGGCGTGGTAAGTTGCCAAATTTTTTACATTAGTTCTATATTTTGGTCTTAACCTTTTAGTAGTGGTTCATTGGCGCCAGGGTTCCAGTTGACAATTTGCTATATGTGAAGTATTTTGTGGCTCAACAAAAGTTGCTTCATTTCTAATTTTCTATAAAAGAATATAATGAAACATTGTAGGTAACTGTGTGCTTAGAGTGGCATACTTTTCCCTACAAGGGTGAGTATATGTGTGTGTATTATATGTCATGGATAGGACTTAAAATGTGCTCTGTCTAAGGTTTAACGTCTAAGTGGTTTTTTTATTTTACTCCTAAATATTGTTTCAAGATTGAGCTGGTATTATATTCCATGATATGTTAAATGCCAGCTGAAAAGGTACCACTTATAAAATTAATGGTAAAATTTGTGTAGTTTAAGGTTATTCAGGAAAATCAAATGCTTTGAAACTCTATCATTAAAAATGTCCTCCAAATGTCTTAATGATTCAAACAGTTGCAAAAGTGTTATTCACTAAAAAGTGTTTACTTTAAAAGTGTTATTGTTGCATTATTAATTTTCATCTCTAGGTTACATTTTATTTTATAGGCGGAGGTATCTTGAAAAGCCTTTCAAGGAAAAAAGGGTACAGATGTTTTGCACTCTTATGTTATGTAACTTTTCTTCCTTAAGCTTTGGGGTTATCTGTAAAGTGGTGAGCACAAAAAGGCCATAATTGTTTGTCTTGCCTTTAATTTCTCATTATTTTTCCTAGCTTTATTTCATGGAACTCTCTGTAGTGTGATTGTGATATTCTAGGTGCCAGGATGTTTATTTGAGCTGTGAAAAAATAAGGCATTAACAATTTTTTCTTATAATTTTTGCAGAAATTTTACTGAATTCAAATTCAAAAGGGTTCATCAATGTCTTTGGTCTTTTACTTCTGTTATTTCTATCTCGTATGTTGTTATATTTAAGAATGTGGCCATAAGGCCAGTAATGAATATAATTTCACAAATGGTGTTGAATACTCACAAAAAAAAACAATGTAATCAACCTGAAGATTGGTTTGATAGGTGAGGAGAGAGCTCATTTAATACTAAGCCCAACTGCATTTGAAATTCACACACCAAGGTGGCTAGTGGCACAGGGGTGGCTAGTTCCCTTTCCTGTGCCACCAGTGGTTTTTTTACACTCTTGTTCATTTAATGACAATGTAAGAATTTTATTAGGATTAAACGAAGATTTTAGCCAGAAGATTATGAGATGTAACAATTTCTTCAGCATCCCTTGGTAAAAAACTATGTATTGAAAACTAAAAAAATACTACTGGTTGTAGACCAGTAATATTTGATGCACCCCTGAGAACTAAATACTTCTTTTTTATGTCGCATTATTTTCCTAATGATAAAATTAGAAACCTCATATCCTTTTGTCTCAGGAATGGATTATTATATTTTCTGGCATTTCATCAAGTGTACATAAGCTTTCGTCCTCCCTTCAACTGAACCTGACATGTATGATATCCCTGTTTATACATTAAAATTTTGTTTTACAGATGACAACCTAGTTAGGTCTGGGTTGGGCTCCTACATGTACTTGACTATCAGTGGTTAGTGGTGTTTGCCGGTTAAATTTTTATGAGTAATGGTTGTGTATAAACAAAATTTAAATTGTATTACTAACATTTTGATAAAAGTATATTATATTTAATGTTTTAGGAGTATAAGTATGTTCAAGTATAATAAAAGTAAAACTATAAGCCCATTTTATGATGTGTAGGTGCATAGCAGATTAAACGTTCTAAAAGCCAGGCTTCAACTAGATAAAAGTACATAAAACTGTGGTTGAATTCTTGAATATTTGGGATAATGGGACCACAAGGAGAAGCTTTGTAGTCTGATTTAATGCATGCAAGATTACTTAACCTGAATGATACCTTGATAATGATACTCTTTAAACAACGTTCAGTTTACATTAAGTTTGAAAGTGAAACTTTATTATTTAATCACCTGGCTGGAAATAAGGAGAATACTTGTTTGAATCCTGGGAAAGATGAACTATTTTAATGCTGAACATCTAACTCTCAAATTTTTCAGCCCATCACACTTGATTTAACATTTATGTTACAGTTAATATTTTACAGGGTATTTTTAATGAATCTGAGCAATTTTAAATGTACAATCTTAAGTAGTAAAATAAGTGAAAAAAGGGTAGTTTTATAAGATTATGAATATGATTATCTTATCATAGACCATATAAATTTTAATGATGAATCAGGGATTTCTGAGAAAATCTAGCTTCTGATCTTATATTTACTTAACAAATGTGAATATTGTTGATAAGGTATTGAGAGAATATGTAATTATTTTATTCAAAACATTTTTTTCAGAGGATTGGTCAGGCCCAATAAATTACTATAGAAATCTGCCCTACGTACGTGCTCGGTTGACTCCATTGCAAGGAAATATGGAAGATTCGTGGGATGATGAGGCTTGGAAAGGTGGGCAGGTGTTGTTAATAACTGGGGGACAAGACAGTCGTGCTACTCTTGAGAGCATAGTGCGTTCTACTGAACTACTACCTCCTGAAGCCCGTGCAATGGTCAGGGTGGTTGCTGGAGGAAAACATTTTCCTCATCAAGAGTTTCCAGATGTAGTCAATAGCTATTTACTCGATTTCCTTAATGGTGAGTTTTTGTGGAACATATTTTGCTTAAACGTGTAAAACATTATTTACAGGAGAGAAGGGGAGTTATTATAGTATTAAATTTCATTGAAAAAACATCCTTTTTTTAGAGTATAATTTGTTTAAAGACATTTCCTTATATTGAGGATATTTGATTTTGTTAAATGAAAATATTCAAAACTTCCATGAAGTGAAGCCTGAAGTTTAGTAACTGTGGGGACTCATTGAGACTATGGAGATATTAAGGAGACACGTTCACGATCAGTGTCAAAGATGCTCTATATGCCCTGGTCATGATAAATCTTGAGAACAGGTGTGAAAACAATATCTGTTCCTTCCTATTTTCTCCATAAATAGTCACAATGGCTAATCTTACAGAAGATAGAATTCAGAAAATTGATCTAATTCTATATTATTATTCAGTATATTAGAATGCAAGAGTCTCCATGAAAATTCTCATTAGGTTTTTTTCCTCCTGTTCTTAACTCCACTTAAGTGTTTCACTATTTTCTTCAAGTGTTATATCAGTTTAAAAAAAATTAAGATAAAGTGTGCTTTAGTAGTTTGGAGTCAAGAGGGTGTGTGTCACAGAAGTTAATGTTTTATGATGCATTGCTTGGGAATAATTAATCTTTCACAGTAATGGTGGTTTTATTAATAGCAAGGGAAAGGAAGAATTTCACTGGGGCAGTTAAAAGGTAGCTCATCGGCCAGACTTGGATTGCTTGTCATGGTTGCACCTCTGCTAGATAAATGGTGAAGTAGCTTAAGGGTATACAAATTCCAATATCCCCCAAACCAGTCACATCTCTAAGGATGTTCCACATTCATGACTGGCCTTGCACACTCATTGGCTAAAGACAGAGCCATCTTTTGATAATTTATGCAACAATATCCTGTGTGTTTATATTTCAAATTTATGTATTTATCAGTACATTATTGCCTTATAAAAATATGTAGTCATAATCCAAGCTCATTTGTGAAATGATGTTAATGGCACTGTAGTGTGGAGTGAAGTAACACAATATATATTTAGTTCAATTGCAGTCTACATATATATTGGCTATTGGAAAAATATGGAGGCTGGGCTGCTAATCTTTCTCAAAGTCTGTTTAAGATGATTTGTATGGTATAATTTATGCTTGATGGCTTCCCATCTCTGCCATATTCATATTCTCAATGGTTAGGTGGCAGAAGGTTTACATTTAACTCTGAGACATCAACTCTGTCAGTAATTCTTAAGTTTCTTGTTTCTTTTTTAAAATTTGCACTACAATTTTGATTTGTTTTATAGATTATTCCCATCCAAATCATATCTCTTCACTTCTAGATTTTTTAAAGTCCTAGTGCCTACATACGTATTGTTTTGAATATGTACATTTGGTTCATCATTAATATTGATTTGTATAATGATGAGTGTATATATCTAATTTCCCATTTATCCCTCTCTGCTAAGATACTTATAATTGACTATAATTAGCATCATATATTTGGGTCTTAAGTGGTTCATATTAGTTATTGCTGAAGTTCCATTCCACTAGTTCAACTCTTGACATTCTTGGTACAAAAAAGTCCCAGTTTCAAAGAAGATCACAGGAAAATCTGTAATTAGATTAAAATTTTGACTTTCAATTAGTATTTCCATAGATGAATGCTGTTTTCCTTTTCATTTTTAGAGAAAAATTTTAAAATGGTGGGTACCTGTATAATTGCAATTTTATAACAACAGTGTAGATAAAATAGTGCTAAATGTTCCTAGTGTTCTTCATTGTTGTGACGAATTTTCATCCTTCAGTTCAAGGTTCACCAGAAAAAGAGAAAGCACATTCCAGCAATGGGGAAGGACTTCACAGAAGATTAGTGAATAGAGTTCTCGAGTCTTCTTGGGTATCATCAACAGTTCGTTATGGCAACCAAGTGCTGGATGCTGCTAAAAAAGGAACTGTTGGAATTGGACATGATGAGAGTTCATCAAGTCTTGGTTCAGATGACTTCGTTCACGCAGGGAAGACATGATCTTAGAAGAATGTTGATTTGTATAATTTCTTCCAATTCAAGTTAGAAAAGAGCAACTTTTCTCATCTTGAAGCAAAAATTAAAGTTCCTCGGATGACCCAAGGGATCAACTCTCCAATAAACAGCTATATTGTTGTGCAGTGGGTGGTGTACATGATAATTTTTGTGTGGGTTCCTTAACTATTAAGGTTGCTTCTCTCTTCCAGATTGATATTATGTATGTGCATGGTATTTCAGCTAATTTCATCGAGTGATTGGAGTTAATGTGTGTGTTGAGAGCACATGTAGTGATTTGGCTTGTCGTTGGAAATTTATTTTTATAGCTGCCAAAAACAGTTTATTTTTTTGAAATCATCAATTCAAGGGTTATTAGAGTCCTTAATTTTGTAATCAGAATTGTTTGTACATGTTATTATTATGTAAATTATTTGGTGATTTTTCGATTGCCTTGTTTATATGTTGAATGCTTGTTGGGATGTGTGTAAATGGATTTGAACAAAAATGTCTCTCATGTGCAATAGACTGTGCCAAAGTGAAATATCCTTGCCAAATATTGTGTTAACTGATGTGCTATTTTTATACAGTCCTACTCCAAGTTGCATGCCATAAATATAGTTTTGATAATTTTGTACAGTTTTGATATTCTATGAAAGTTGAACTAGAGGATTTTTAAATAGACTGAAAAGATATTTTAAGATTTGTCTTATTTTACTTGATACAGTCAGTATATGGATTGTGTTCTCCTAATCGTATTGAGCATCTTTCTACATTGTCCTCTTAGTAGGTACCCCACTAACCATAACTGAGTGGAAATTTGAAAACTCATGGTGAGAGTGTTGCTTGTATAGAATTTGATACCATAACCAGCATCAGAAAATGGATGGGGGAAGGTAAAGTTTTGGGTGGGCAATTTCCGACCTAGGAATTTTGTTTCTTGGGAAAAATATGGTGAAGACATTGCTCAGGAAGGGGAGTGGAAGTAGGACAACATTTGATTATTCTAACTTGAAAATTTGATTGAATTCCTTGAAGAATTAAACCGACCCATGCATAATCTATTTTATTCCAATATACCTGGCCATATTGGATTAGAGTGAAGAATGTATAAATGGAATTTTCATACCAGGTTTTTGCATGTCAGACCTGTAATGATCTTATCATTCTCTTATACAAAATTGATAAATAATATAGGTAATTTTTAGTTATTTAAAATATGCATTATATGTAGTTCATTGGGTGCATTCATTATCAAGCTGAATTCAAATATTTTTTAGCTGAAGTCAAATATTTTTTAAAAGCTAAAAAGTTCCAATCTCTCGGTGATAAAAATTTTCATTTTAGAAATTGGTTACTTATCACTCTCCTTCGAATCCCTCAATCTGTGAAACACTGGATTGGACTTATTTTTGATCTTACTCAGTGGCATAGGTATGCAGGTGGGATTAGGCTATAGCCAGCTGTCCTATCACCGGAATAGCTAAGTGGAGTACTATTGGTAAGTTTATGCAAATTACATTTTTCATTTATCCTTAGAAAGTACAATCAAAAAAATAAATTATCAATAAAGCCAATAAATAAATCATTGAAGCTTGGAGAAGGAAGAAAATAATTCTTCCCTTACAGTTTGCAATGGAGAGTGCGTTAAGCCTTCCCTTAACTCATTTCTTTGCGACTGCTCTCACTCCATTTCCTCTTCTATTTCAATCTCCTCAAATTTCCATTATCCACCCTCACTTTCCACCTAAGCAGGTAGCATATGATATTTATATTGTTTTTAATCCCATTAAGTTACCCTATAGCCTGAGTGACTAGCTATTGAAATATGCTTTTCCCTTTTGTTGATAAGTACCACTTTTTATTTGCAGATGTAGTTGCAAAATTTTTAATTTGGATAAGCCAAAATTTAAGCTATTTAATATGAAGTTTTCTGAGAATCAAGGTGCATAAAAAACTAAGCATTTAAAGATTAGTGGTTGACAATATAAAAGGTATTTACATATCAAAACATGGTTGGGTTAAAAAGTTGCTAAATTTCTCATGTTAGCAATTGTAGAAAAAAATATAATTAAATGTCATAATTGCAGTGATTAAGGATGATATTGAAGATGCAGCATATCTTTATCAAGGAGTGGATACCAGTAGAAGTATTCTAGCAAAAATTAAATCTTCATTTAGCAAAAATAAGTTCTCCAGAAATGCAATATTGATCCACATAATAATACATTCAGGAAAGATTCTCAAGCACAGTGGTAATCTTGAAGCATGAAAAGTTTTCACAAATTTAGAATATTGAAGTATATGCCTATAAGGTATAAAAATTTGAGCTGTTATGACCGAGTATAATTTACCAGTGTATGCACAGAAGAATTATGTAAACACTCTTACTTCTCTCATATCATTTACTCCTAGGATTTCTCACTAATGTAAGTTTAATTCAACATCTTTAAAAAAGTGATAGATACTGTTTAGGAAATCATTCTAGTTTGAATGTTGCACCTTTGCCTACCCCCCTTCCACAGAGTGTAGGCACTACTACTTGCAAATGCAGTTTTATTTCCACAGCATTGAAGTTTCAAATTTTTTTGCAAAACACTGCACTCTTCACAGGTTTCAACTAATGTGGTCTCTTGGCTCCTTCATAATGTTTTTGATATTTTGAACAGTTTGGGAAAATCTGGATAAAGCTTTAAGACTGGAGAAATAAATTCTTGTCACTATTTGAAAAAGCGAATCATATCCAGGAACTATTTCAATTTTTTTCAGGAAAGTTCGATTTTTGAAATTAATTTACTATAATTTATCCAATAAATATAAAAAAATAATTAGAACAAAACAGGCGCTAACGTCCTAAACTAACTATACAAATGTAATTAGGAAATAAATATAAGCCGGTCGAGGAAACTTACAAACACCTGGTAATTATTCGTAAGCTTGACAAGATTTACAAAATTTCGAAATTGACTATTAACGCTAATATTATGAATAATCATCATGCCAAAAATAATTTTGAAGTCCGTACAATTCTATTGAAACAGCTGCACTACGCATATACCAGCGTATTAGCATAGATAAAATCATAGTGCATTCATGCATAATGAGTATATTCATTAATGAATATTAAAAAAACATTAATATTCTAATAAAATAGAAATTAATCTAATATGATTCATTATGTTATTTCTTTTCTAATAGTTTAGATAAAATTTTGATCCCGAAGTAATTTACATCTTGCCTAATATTCTGCTCAAAACAAAACAAATGCGTTAATGGAAATAGGATGTTAATTGTACGAGTGATGAGAGGGCAATATCGAATTAGCTTTCATTCTGTACCTTTAGTAATGTTCCTGGTATTATAGAGCGGATTTTTTTAATTGCATAAGGTTTTAATGTGTCGATTTATTGTGGAAGGGCCAATTAGTGGGGATGAATCAACGAATAAATCTTTCAAACGTGACCGTAAAAACCGCCACCTAAGTCAAGAAACAGAGCAATTGGCGCCAATACCTTTGTTTCTTAGTTTGTGCTCACACGCTCAGGTAAGGATGTATTTTTACACGAAGGTAAATACCGTTATAATGGCAGCATTATGAATGTTTGTGATACATCCACTTCATAAATTTTTCAGCGTTTTGAATTTGAAGTGTTGGACACTATGGAAATCGCCATCTTCCGCGTCATTCAATTTCCATATCAGAGACATGATTGACTGCATCATATAAAAGGTGAGTATCTTTTGGCATTCTAAAATTGTTCGATGTATATTTTGCAAAGATTCCGTATCTTGAAACTCGTGGCATTCATTTTTCCAAATAATGCACTTTCATTAGTCCTTTCTCACGGAGGTTTTGTACAGTCATCTATCTTCCCTGTAGGATACATCTCCCTATTAAATTTACCAGTACGATTTGGCTGAAGTGTTCAGCGTTTATATAATACTGTGAGAAATACCCAGGAAATAAGCAATCTCATTCCGAGGTATCCCGGGTTCGAAGATAAAAGTTCTCAAAAACTTCTGTTTTGCTATTTAATAAAATTGAAGTTTATTAAATAATCATGAAAAGAAATGAAAAGGGATGACGAGTCGAACATTTCAGGAATTATTCATGTTTTCTCTGCACAAAATGAGAGTCTTATGCGAAGGAGTTCTGGTTTCGACGAAACCTCTTCCGAGATTTCTTCCATTTACAACAAGTGCAACGGTTTTCCGTTCCTTTTTAGTAAAATTTTCAAACTCATTAAAGTGCATTATAAACGCTTCTAAGGTACGACTTGGGCTGTTATGTAGATACACAATTAAATATTCTTATATTTTTAACCGTTTCTCACTTATATCCTCTGAATTTTGCTAACAAAGCGTTCAAACGTGAAGCTTAAGTGATTTTTTTCGCTTTCGAAAGATCGGTCGCCATGACGATCTGTCATTCCGGTTAGCGGACGGATGCGTTACCCACCTTACTAACCCGGGCGGGCTTTCAAAATGCAGAAAACTGTAAGGTAGGAGCGGTTATTAACTTCAACCAAATCTGCACAATATCCCACGTCCCGTCGATAGGTCGTGTGGCAGGGGGCGTTAGGAGACCAGCCGTGTATGACATGAAAGAAGAAAAGTGATTCCTCTTTTCCGTGAAAGGTGGTCACCGGAATGACAATATCAGTTAAATCCTTAGCACCTGTAAATACATTGAGGGTTAATGGAAATAATATTTCTAAAGTATTACTAGGTTCATTTTCGTAATATCAGTTGACATGAAGTTTTGACCATGATAAAGACAAGCATTTGGATGTGAGCATATTTACCATGCACTTTGCGCATGTAAAATCCTTTATGCATTCTCTCTCCATAATTGTAAAAATCCTTACCATAATGAAACAGTATTTAGTGGAAGGTACGTGAGTTTCACCAGGGACATTTCATACGCTCCAAGAAGGATATTTTTTTCTTTGCTATAAAATTGGTATGGGTGGGATAGTCCAGTGGGTAGAGCGTTGAGCTACGAACCGGAGGGGCCGGGTTCGATTCCGGGCAACGCCTTTGAGCATTCTCAGCTTCACCAAAGCTGTGTACTTCGTAAGATAATTTCGTTTTCAATATTATTAAATAAGAGTTAGTGGAGTTTCATAGGGGAAACAAGGTGTGTAGTTATGGTTATAACAGTATTTCTTGCATCACTGTTACAAGGCTCGGAGAAGAGAATCCATGATACGGCGATGATTTTATGGTGCATTTTAGTTAAAATTGACAACCTGTTGGCTCGCCTATATTTACCTGTGCCCCCGAGTTAAATGTAGTTAGCTCGCGTGCCCCTGTTTGGTTGTGGATGCTATGAACTGTATTTCAAACTTGTAATTTACCCATCATGCAACACCATACTCTGGCATATGTTTGCTGCTTTACTGCTTTAGAAGGATATAGCATAACTGGGCGTTCGGCTGCAGCCCAGAAAGTTTCGGATTAAAATACGGGTGATGCTGTGGATATGCCCGGTAATAAAGTTCATGATGAGCACTGGAAAATGACCCGTAAAAATCCGTGTGACGCGGTCAAACACCATTTTCCGAGTTATTTGAATATTTAATGAAATAGAAGCTTTAAAAAATAATAAAAGAGTTTGTGTTCCTTCCCAAATTATTTGCACTAGTGTTAATGATCGGTGGTTTGCTATTTTTTAATATGGCGCATTAATCAAAATAGGTATTGTCGGCATAGTGATAATAAATCGGCACTCGCGATATATTCGATGGACAAAATACGCCGCTACAACAATTTTGCCTTTCCCTAATTGAGGTGTGCTACAGCTAAAGCTCATAACTTCCGAGTTAATCAATGTGGTTATCATCCCTGATTGGTTATTAGAATTAAAATTTAAGGTCGATTTTGAGAGAACCATAGCATTGGATGTATCTCTTACTACATAAAAAGGTACTTCCTACCAGAAACGCTTGATTATAAGTAACTAGATTCCCAGGGTTGCATCCGAAGAAATCCATCTTCTTCTCCCTGCCAGCCACATTACAACGAAATTTTCCGGGATTGAGGATGACATTTCGTAAGATCGAAACTGATCAAACACATCCATCCCTTCCCCTCCCCGTTAAAACTATTGTTTCCACTAGATGGTGTGAAGCGGAAGAAAATTGTATTTATCGATCGTTGCATATTTGTTCTCATTTCCGCTCTCGTCACCCACTGGTGCACGCTGATATAATGAGGATGAGTAATCGGGAGCCGTGGCAGGTGAAGTGCCTCGATGCTCTGGGCTTCTTCTCATTGTGATGCGATCCACATTTCCGAGTCCATTCATTCTTAAAGACCATTCATTCTCCCCCTCTTCCGGAAAAAGGCGCAGGTGGGGGATGGGGACGGGGAATAAAGGAAATTCCTTCCCATAGCGGCGGTCCCGTGCCAGGGGAATCAAAACGGAGGTCTTAATTCGATTTGGCAGCGGCGAGTCGTTGCACGTTAGACTGATTACCCCAGCAGTCCGTTGGCCTCCCACCTCTCTCTCTCCCCTCTATGCTGGAATGGAGATTCAGCGTGCCATTGAAACGTCCCTCTGGCGTCCGATGAGGTCTCCTTAGGGATTCCTCCGCAGTCCGTGTGTATCACTGCTCTGCCACAGCGTTCCATTCAATCTCGTTGCAGTGCGTGGATGTGTGTGTGTGTGTTCTTCTCTTTTTCTTTTCATTCGTCCCAGTAGGTAAAGCCATTCCTCACCCCTCCCACCTCTCTTTTCTCTCTCCCCCCCTTTCAAACACCTATGCATGTACGCGCCTCTTCCTTTTTCATTCCAGAGGCTACTTAAGCCTCCTGCTTTCCTCTCATTCCCCATAGGTAGCGAGTCGATCGTGAGCGTCTCCGGAGTCGTGAGGCGATGCAAGGTGCGAAAGCGTGATTGACACACGGGAGCTCTTTTTATTTTCTCAAAGGAGAAAGGGGTGGAGGAAGGAGTGGCGGGTTTTTTTTTTCTCAAAGTGTGCGCATTGTGCGATGGAGACATCGTTGGGGACCGTTCGTAAACAATTACGGCTCGTCGAGATTTTTGTCGGTTTCCCTTGTCTTGAGTGGCCTTTGTCTGGGCGAAGCAATTCGGAGGTGGAAGACCCAGGAGTCTAATCGTCTTAATTTTAAGCTGCCCTCCCAACAAGCCATGGAGTCCTCAGTGATGTCACTGCGACGGGTTAGAAAATTAACGAATGAAAAACGAAATTTAGGATTTCCAATTCTAATGAAAATCACATGTGCCACTTCACTCGTTTACATTTTTTTGAAAAGTTTGTGTTCTGGGTAGTTATTTTACAGCTGTCTTTGCGGCCAATGTGGAGTAGCATCATCCTTATGAGTAGTGAGTACATGATGCAAAAGACCTAGGCATATCTATGTAGGTAGGAACACCGATACCAACTGCAGTTAGAAACTGAAATAGGATCTTTACCTAAGCCATTGATGATACCTTGAACACCCTTATCAGGGACAATATTTTTGTTTGTAAGTTCATTTATATATGTGCACAGTATCGACCTGGTCAGGGTGTCCGGCCTGCCAGATAGCAAGTGGGCCGCTTGTGAAATGGGCTCTCTTTGTCTCGGGTTAAAATATTTTTATACCCAGTCCACCACTGTCTACGAAGATCACCCAACGCATTATGATGGGGAGGCTAGCATCAGTGGAAGGAAATGGGATTTAATTACGAAAAGGATTTAAGGAATTCGATGAACTCAGTGAGGGACTTTAAATTTCTTATCAGGTATTGGTCAGGGAATAAAGAATTCCAAAAATCTATTGGCTCGGCAGTAGTGGATTGGCCAGGGTGTCAGGTTACACAATGACAAATTGGATCCCCTTCTTCTCCTGGCAACGAATATTTGTCAGTCCGTCGCTGTATGTATAGCTCATATTAAACACGTTCCATCGACTATTGCAACTATATTTTACCTATTGCAACTATATTTTTATGGGGCGTGGTAGTCCAGTGGCTAATGAAACAATATTTAGTGTGAGGTACGTCAGTTACACCGGGGACATTTCATAAGCTCCAAGAAGGATATTTTTTTTCTTTGCTATTAAATTTGTAGGGGTGGGATGGTCCAGTGGGTAGAGCGCTGGGCCACTGACCGAAGGGCCCGGGTTCTTCTTGTTTGCACCCTCAGCTCACCCAAACTGTGTACCATTTTTCGAGTACCAGGCCATCCTGGGAAATCACAGGCGGTACAGGGAA